>VDFB02181356.1:0-12728 GCA_007258455.2 Sequoia sempervirens | reverse complement strand
TCCTCCCTTCTTGGTAGTGATAACCTCCTCCACACACAACCCTTAAAAATTATGAATAGAGGAATGTAATCTTTGAAGAACTAAAAGTTGATTCTCTCCTACCTGATGCAATTAGTCATTTTATCCTTACAAACATTTATAGTGATTACTAGAGGCATATAGACCAATTCTTCATAATAGAAGAATTTGATCATACTTTTTCAATGATGGCATTATGAGAAAACCTTAGGTTAAATGAATAATTCCTAGCTAAGTTCTTTAAATCATGTCCAACCTGTGAGATAAGAGAAAACCGGGCCAAGCTATGTGTGTACCTGGATACCATGGAGAAAGACTAGTATTTGGGCTCTTTCATCAATCATCCTACCTTAAAACATACCAAAAATCTCCTATCAATTAGACATAGGAAGATTTAATATGACTTTAAAAAAATTTATTGCCAAAGTGTAAACTTATGATGACTTAACTAGGCCTAGTACACACTCCCTCCCTGTTAACCTCTTAGACACATGGAAATTAAATGTAAATTTTCTGCTATTTTAGTCATGTAGGCATCCAATAAACCACTTGGTGGTGTTTCCCTTCAAGGTTATTTACTTGAATGAAGAGAAAAAGTCCTTTGATTACAATTAGAGAATACATTTGAGGCCTTGGTTGTGTAACTGGTGGACCATAGTCACATTTAACACTTGCTACAAAGTTTGGGAGTTAAAACGCTAAGTAGATTTGATTTGTGATGGACACATTTGGACGGTAGTAACAATAGCTTGCAATCTATCAAGACTTGATTATCTTATAACCTGTGAAATTCTAGCGATGAAATGATAGATTAATCATAATGTCACCTTGGGATCACATCACCATGAAAGAACTTCATCCAACATCCTTATGAGTGTAGGTACCATCAAATAGGTATTTTTTAGATCTGTCTTCCTCGAGCGAGGAAAATTTAGGAAGAGAAGAGGGTGCCATACATGTAGTATGTCTGGGTAAAGAGGGAGGATCAACTAGAGGTCAAAAGATTAGAAGAAAATTATGTAAACGATGAAATTTTTTCATCAAGGAGGGTCAAGTGTTCTTAAGTGATGATGAGAGCATAGGCGGCATCAAGGTGCCCCTGAGGTACAAACATCTACGGAATCAATTGGGTACCCAAGGAACTTCCTCCAATAAACACTAATTTTTGTTTCAACGAGAGGATATATCACATAGCACCATCGCCATTACATGGTTTGGGCCTATTTTGCATGGACAACATAAAGGTCTATTATTACTTACAAAAGCATCAATTGATGGAGTATGTTGGACCCTTAATACGCTACAAATATTGAAAATCGGTTCAATATACTACCTAAGTATGTGAGGTATGAATCAAGAAATTATATACAACTAAAAAGATGTAAGAGATCAAAAATAAAGGGAGTGGCTATGTACATTGGTGGAAGGCCAAAAGCATTAGGGAATATTGCAGGGTTTATAAATAGTACATGACTTGGGTCAACAAATAAGCAACCCAATTGCATATTCGAGGCGCGCGAGGGAAACTGTGTATTTGTATGTGCAATAAAATCAATAACTATGTGGAAGAGCTAAGCTAATCGATTACAATTTGAATCGCTTAGTTACAAACATACATTATGGGGTGGTATGTACTATGTACCATTTTACCCAACCTCCAATTAATGACTCCAATATACCATTTTATTCTTATGTTTTTTTTCATAAGTCTATTGGTTTCATTTTGGTAATGTTTTTTTATATTTAATTTTTGTCACAGGGGGACATATATCATATGAAGAAGGATCTGGCCCAAAGCATAGATCGTGATGTATCTTCAGGTGCTTCTACCCAATAGGTTTACCTCATTTTAATTGTACAAATTAGATACGAGCAAAATGTTTTATTATTATGTTTTTTTCATAAATTTTTTGGGTTAATTTTGATAATGTTTTTAATATTCTTGTTGCAGTCGACTGATCAGGGAAAGTCACTAGTAGTAGAGGAGAGCATCCATAGTGAGGTGCAGTCAATATTTTGTGATGATGACATGGCTTATTCAACAAACCCTTTTGATACGATAAATAGGGTCATGAAAAAATGCAATGAAGAAATGACTAAGTTGATGTTCAAAATGCCTCAAACAGATGAGATAAAAGAGAGGGTTAAAGTATTGACAAAGAGATTACAAAACTTGCAAGTAAGCTGTCATGAGGTCTTTAATTATAACATAAGTTCATTCATGGTTTTGTATTTTGTACTCTTTTATGTCATGAACTAAAATGTGTTGTTTTTACAGGGTTATTTGCCTCCTCATGATGCTCCTAGCCATGATCAGGGTACTGCAAGTGCTTCCCGAGGAGTAAGGGTTGGTACAAGTGTCCATCCTGATCTTCCAACACATACATCACATTATCTGACCCCATCATTCGTGCCTATATTGTCATCTGAAATGTCGAAAACACATACCATGCAAGCATCCATTAATGCACCCTCTGGCAGAGAACACATACCAGAACATGCGTCAGGACATGTACCTGGGGATGCAGAGGCCACTAGTATTGGTGATGTTTTAGCAGCATTTCTTGGATCTTCCCGTATTACTAGTACGGGAACATTTCCGGTCACACTTGTGGTGACCGAGGATTTCATTCCCATAAAGATAGAGAAGGTCCCAGGTAGTTTAAAATGTTTTAATTATTATTCTATATAATCCAATTGAAATTTAATTATTGATCGCTCTTTTTAGACATTGATCCCATGATCATTTTGCAGGAAATGATGTTTTTTATAAACATCTAAGTGATATTACATGGAGCTCTTCGGGCCCACCATACGTAAATGATGGAATCTCCAAAATGAAGATTTAAAAGATGAGCTCATTAATCATTTATTTGTGTTGTTCAATGATAAAACATTCAACTGAACCAAGGTCCTTAAGAAAGCTGGTACCTATCTAAAGTATGTGAAGGACCAATATAGGTCACATTTAGAGAAGAACAAAAAGTACGAGCATCCCCCCATGATTCCAAAGAGGGAGTGGAAGGACTTGGTGTTTGATGGAAAGGAGAAGGCTAAAAAGAAAAAAGGAAAGACACCACCGGGCCAAGGAAGGTATGTGATATAGAAGCATAAATTTGTAAAAAATCTCGATTAATCGCGATTTAAAAACAAAAATGCAGGCTATATGATTTTTTCCCTGATTTTTTGAAAAAATCATTGAATTTTTGGTCAATGGTTTTTTTCCGTTTCAAACTGCAAAATCACCAAAAAAACATGTTTAAAATCTACAAAAAACCGTATATAAAATTGAGCTGATTTTCACGCAAAAACCACATATGAGACCATGGCTTGCTTACTATTATGCTTTGATAGATTTTTCCAAGAATCCATAGCTTGTTTGAAAGCTAATTTGTTTTGTAAGTGTTTAGTCTCTTAGCAGCAAGGCAATCGAACTATTTGATAAAAATGCTTCTGGTAGACATGTATGAAAAAAATGTAGTAGCATGTACAAGGCGCTGGACCCGCTTCGTGGGTCGTCTCTTTAAAGAAATGTAGTCTCATGGTGATGGAATGTGCCATGACGATCTAATGCCATGACAAGAAAAATTAAGCATGGATTGTCATGGCATTCCATCACCATGAGATCGTGATGCTTTTTTAGGCATTTTTTCAAACAATTCACTACCTTGTCTATGTTATTGCTTACTATTATGCTTTGGTAGATTTTTTCCAAGCATCCATAGCTTGTTCGAAAGCACCTATTTTAGGTTTTTACTTTTTAGCCATAGCATGAAGGCCTTGAACTATTTGATAAAATGCTTTGGTAGACATGTATGAAAAATGTGGTAGCATAGAAAAGGTAGTGAACTATTTGAAAAAATGCTTCAAAAAAATGTGGTTGAATGGTGATGGAATGCCATAACAAATGCCATGACAAGAAAATTTCTATAGATTGTCATGGAATTCCATCACCATGAGACCACATTTCTTTGAGGCATTTTTTGAAACAGTTCATGGCCTTGTCTATGCTATTGCTTACTATTATGCTTTGATATATTTTTTCCAAGCATCCATAGCTTGTTTGAAAGAACCTATTTTAGGCTTTTAGCCATAGCAGCAAGGCAGTGAACTGTTTGATAAAATGCTTTGGTAGACATGTATGAAAAATTTGGTAGCATAGACAATTGTCACCATCTGATATTTATGCAGTTGTAGTATGTTTTGTGCAATGTAATCAGCGATATGAATATAACCACTAAAAATCTATTTTCTATAATTCATGGATTGAACTCTGTATTTTATTTGCTCTCAATGTTTGTATGCTATTGAAATTCCATTAATTTTTTTCAAAAGAGTAGTATGATATGTGTGATACTATCAACAATGTAATTATATCCTGATTACTCTTTCTTTTTACATAATCTAATGTATTTCAAAATTTTCATAGGTTGTCCGACACATAGAAGGAAACAAAGGAAAAACTAGAAAAGCACGGGCAACACAAACTTGGATTTGGTGGTTATATGAAATTAGCCGCACGAATTGTAAGTATCAATAAATGAAATATTGCATCCAAATTATAATAAATTGAAAACAATTTTGGTTTTATCACACCATAGAAGCAAAATTCATGATCTTCTGCAAAAATGTAGGGCTCTGAATTCAACAGAGTTCCCAAAGAAGAGGACCTGAAGATTTCCTTCCAACAAGGCTATGGAGCTGTGGCCAAATGCCTAAGAGTCTTGACTGGGCAAACACAATCTTCCATTACATCTGACACGTAGGTAAATAAAATCAATAAAGTTTATTTAAAATTGAATACTTGTGCAATCTATTCAATATTAATTTCCACCATAAAGTAATTACATGCCTATTTGTTAACATCTAAGCAATGATAATATCAGCATTACGACATTGAAATGCAGCCTAGTGAGGGTGGAACACAACGTGCAAATGAAGGTCATGGTGTGCATCCCGGTACTTTAGAGCATGTAGAGCGTGATCAACATGTTGACAATGATTAGGCTAGAGAAGATCAGGAATAAGCGATGGGCCCCACCGTAAAGAGAGGACCAATTCTAAAGTTCTTTAAAACATATTTAATTGCAATTGGTGCATTAATTAATGTAACCTTTCGTGTTTCAACTTTAGAGCATGTAAAGTGTGATCAACATGTTGAGTATGATCGGGCTAGAGAAGATCAGGAACATGATGTGGCCCCATCAGGTAAAGAGGACCACTCTAAAGTTCTTTAAAACATATTTAATTGCAATTGGTGTATTAATTAATGTAACCTTTCATGTTTCAACCGCAGACGATTTAGAGGTGTTCTAACATGTTGAGCGCGAGTCTATAAAAGTTCGTGAACATGATGTGGGACCCATCGCAAAGAGAACCAATTTCACTGTTCTTCAATTAATTAAAGACTTCTGTATCAATAATAATAAACACCATCCCATACGCATCCCCGCGCAACCACACGCTTGGTATAGCCATCCGCCATCGCTGGCGCACACCAAAATCAAAGCGTATCGGGCCATTGATTTTAGGAAAATGATACCTTCACTTCCGCCTTTATGGCTCTCAGTATAAAACAAAAAAGTATCGGTAACTCATATCATGACAACCATATTTTTGATAATATGTAAAAACTGAAAGAATTAATATTATATGTTAATGAATGAATGTGAATATGTTAATTAATGAGTGTTATATGTTAATGAATGAATGTTATATGTTATTAATGGATGAATGAATATTATATGTTATATGATTGGGTATGGGGAATTGAGAGTGATGTGAGGGGGGGGGAAATGAGCTTCCACCGTCACATGGTTGGCCCTGTTAAGTAGAGAATATTAAACTATTCTCGAAACAAAGAGAAGCTCAATAAGGTAATGCATCATTTGAAGCATCAGACCAATATGTAGTCTGTATGTATGATCAGTCGTCAGTCTCCGCAATGGTACATTTCCACGAATATTATTATTTTATTTAAAATTGATGCTTCGTCGTAATTTCGACGACAACCACCGACAAATTAATAGAAAGGCTTGACGAAGTTGCTATAGCTGCGACAAAGGTTTCGTCATAACTCCTTGCCCATTTCATCGCAATTTCAATGAACTTTTGGCATTGTTCCCATGCTACTCCTTTCCTATTTTTTTGCAATGTCGACAAACTTTTGGCATTGTTTCCATGCTACTCGTTGTCCATTTCATCGCTCTTTCGATGAACTTTTGGTGTTCTTCCGACGCTACTCCTTGCCCATTTTGTCGCAAAGTTGACAAACTCTTGGTGTTGTTTCCATGCTACTACTTGCCTATTTCGTCACACGTTGAATGAAGTTTTGGTGTTGTTTCGACACTACTCCTTGCGCATTTCGTCGAAATGGCAATGAACGTCTGTTGTTGTTTCAATGCTACTCCTTTCCCATTTCATCGAATTGGCGATGAACTTCTAGTGTAATTCCTCTATCATTATCATCAGGGAGACTAATTATTATAGGGTCCATTATCATCAGGTCATTCCCCGAGCATCCCGAGTCCTAGACTTTTCTCAATAGACAAGATACAGAGCCCTGAAGGATCACAGAGAGAGACAGCATGGCGAGGGTGAGGGCAGCCAGTAGGGTTAGGTTATTCTTTGATTTGAGACACAATTCCTTTTCCACCCATGGGCTCATTTTTGATAGCCCTATGGGCCATTGTACTTTATGTATTTGATACACACTCAATCTAGATTTTGTACCATGACACTATTTTGATGATATATGAGATAAGATGATTCAATTCAATGTATGATGCGCTCTATTTGATTTATGCATTATGGATGGATTTTACTTTCTATATGAAATGGTCATGATTCTATCTTATGTATGCTGCTATGAGATGATTTTGTGGTACCTATGTGATAATGATGTTATGTGATGCATGACTTTATGATGATGTGATGCAATGATCTATGGATGCATTTTTCTTTTTTAGTATTTTTTCTTATGCACTTTTTTATGATGAAAAATGCAAAATGTTATGATATGAAAATGTTTAGACTAAAAAATCTATATTATATACCTAATGGATGATAAAATGTATGAGATGCACTTATGATGTTATGATGATGACATGATGTAGTGATATATTTAATGATATATGGAATGATGTATGATTTTTATGGTATGATGTCTATGTTATGATAATGCAAACAGATGATGATGAACACTTTGTGTATCCACCGATGAATTACACCAAAAGTTTGTCACCAGTTCGACGAAATGGGCAAGGAGTAGCGTTGAAACAACATCAGATGTTCATCGCCATTTCGATGAAATGCGCAAGGAGTAGTGTCAAAACATTCGTTGAATGTGCGATGAAATAGGCAAGCAGTAGCGTCGAAACAACACCAAGAGTTTGTCAACTTTGAGACAAAATGGGCAAGGAGTAGCGTCGGAAGAACACCAAAAGTTCATCGAAAGTGCGACAAAATGGGAAACAAGTAGTGTGGAAACAATGCCAAAAGTTTGTCGAGATTGCAACGAAATGGGCAAGGAGTAGCATGGGAACAATGCCAAAAGTTCATCAAAATTGCGACGAAATGGGCAAGGAGTTACGACCAAACCTTTGTCGCAGCTATGGCAACATCGTTGAGCCTTTCTGTTGATTCGTCGGTGGTTGTCATCAAAATTGTGATGAAGCATCAATTTAAAAAAAATTCATGGAAATGTACCATTGCGGAGGCTGACAACTGATCATACATACGGACTACATATTGGTTTGATGCTTTAGCGATGCATTACCTTATTGAGCTTCTCTTTGTTTTGAGAATAGTTTAATATTATCTACTTAACAAGGCCAACCACGTGATGGTGGAAGCTCATTTGCCCCCCCCCCCTCACATCACTCTCAATTCCCTATACCCAATCATATAACATTAATCATTGATTCATCCATTAATAACATATAACATTCATTCATTAACATATAACATTCATTAATTAACATATTCACATTCATTCATTAATATATAATATTCATTCTTTCAGTTTTTACATATTATCAAAATATGGTTGTCATGATATGATTACAATCACTTTTTTTGTTTCTTTTTTAAATCTAAAAAAATTTGATTTGGAGTATCATTTTCTAAATCATATGTCCCCCCTTTAGTTGTTCTACCCTGCAGCGTGATCTTAATGTATGCCTAGTTGTCTCCTCATGACGTGGACGTCGTTGCAAGGGGGGGTTTGCTGCAATAAGAAAGAAATGTTAAACTGGTATGTTTTATTATTATTGTTACAAGTATTTCATTAATTAAAAGAACATTAGAATGGTTCTCTTTACCTGATGGGTCCACATCATGTTCCTAAACTTTTTGTATAGACTCATGCTCAACATACTGAACACCCTCTAAATCCTGATCTGTAGTTGAAGCACGAAAGGTTACATTAATTAATACACCAATTGAAATTAAATATGTTTAAGAGAACGGGGTGGTCCTCTTTGCACGATGGGGCCACATCATGTTCTTGATCTTCTAACTTTGATCATGCTCAACCGTTGATCATGCTCTACATGCTCTAAAGTTGAAACACAAAAGGTTACATTAATTAATACACCAGTGCAATTAAATATGTTTAAAAGAACTTTAGAGTGGTCCTCTTTACCTGATGGGCCGACCACATCATATTCTTGATCTTCTCTAGCCTAATCATGCTCAACATGTTGATCACGCTCTACATTCTCTAAAGTACCGGGATTCACACCATGACCTTCATTTGCACGTTTTGCTCCACCCTCACTAGGCTGCATTCCAATGTCATGTGCAGTATTATCATTGCTTGAATGTTTAAAACAAATAGGCATGTAATTACTTTATGGTGGAAATTAATATTGAATAGATTGCACAAGTATTCAATTTTAAATAAACTTTATTGAGTATATTTACTTGTGTCTTGGATGCAATGGAAGATTGTGTTTGCCCAGTGAAGACTCTTAGGCATTCAATCCTGGCTCCATAGCCTTGTTGGAAGGCAATCTTGAGGTCCTCTTACGTAGGAACTCTGTTGAATTCAAAGCCCTACATTTTTGTAGAAGATCATGAATTTTTTTTTCTATGGTGTGATAAAACCAAGTGTTTTCAATTTGTATAATTTGGATGCAATATTTCATTTATTGATACTTACAATTCATGCGGCTAATTTCATATAACCACCAGAGCCAAGTTTGTGTTGCCCGTGCTTTTCTAGTCTTGCCTTTGTTGCCTTTGATGTGTTAGCCAGCTTATGAAAAGTTTGAAATACGTTAGATTATGTAAAAAGAAAGAGTAATCAGTATATAATTACATTGTTGATAGTATCACACATAGCATACTACTTTTTTGAAAAAAATTAATCGCATTTTCATAGCATACAGACATTGAGAACAAATAAAATGCAGAGTTCAATCCATGAATTATAGAAAATAGATTTTTGTTGGTTATATTCATATCGTTGATTACATTGCATAGAACATACTACAACTGCATAAATATCAGATGGTGACAGTTGTCTCTGCTACCACATTTTTCATACATGTATACCAAAGCATTTTATCAAACAATTCACTACCTTGCTGCTATGGCTAAAAGCCTAAAATAGGTGCTTTCAAACAAGCTATGGATGCTTGGAAAAAATCTATCAAAGCATAATAGTAAGCAATAGCATAGACAAGGTAGTTAACTATTTCAAAAAATGCCTCAAAGAAATGTGGTCTTATGGTGATGGAATGCCATGAGAATCCATAGAAATTTGCTTGTCATGGAATTCATTATGGCATTCCATCACCATGAGACCACATTTCTTTGAAGCATTTTTTCAAATAGTTCAATACCTTTTCTATGCTACCACATTTTTCATACATGTCTACCAAAGAATTTTATCAAACAGTTCAACACCTTCATGCTATGGCTAAAAAGTAAAAACCTAAAACTGGTGCTTTCGAACAAGCTATGGATGCTTGGAAAAAATCTACCAAAGCATAATAGTAAGCAATAACATAGACAAGGCAATGAATTGTTTGAAAAAATGCCTAAAATAAATGCAGTCTCACGGTGATGGAATGCCATGACAATCCATAGCAATTTGCTTGTCATGGAATTCATCATGGCATTCCATCACCATGAGACTACATTTCTTTGAGACATTTTTTTGAAGCAGTTCACTGCCTTGTCTATGCTATTGCATTTTTCATACATGTCTACCAAAGCATGTTATCAAACAGTTCGTTTCCTTGCTGCTAGGGCTAAAAGCCTAAAAAAGGTGCTTTCAAACAAGCTATGGATGCTTGGAAAAAATCTATCAAAGCATAATAGTAAGCAACAAGCCATGGTCTCATGGTTTTTTTTGCGCGAAAATTAGCTCAATTTTATTCACATTTTTTTGCAGATTTTAAACATATTTTTTTGGCGATTTTGCAGTTTGAAATGGAAAAAATCATTGACCAAAAATTCAATGATTTTTTCAAAAAATTAGGAAAAAAATCGTCAAGCCTGCAATTTTTTTAAAAATCACGATTAACCGGGATTTTTTGCAGATTTATGCTTCTATATCACATACCTTCCTTGGCCCAGTGGTGTCTTTCTTGTTTTCTTTTCAGCCTTCTCCTTTCCATCAGACACCAAGTCCTTCCACTCCCTCTCTGGAATCATGGGGGGACGCTTGTACTTTTTGTTCTTCTCTAAATGTGACCTATATTGGTCCCTCACATACTTTAGATAGGTACTAGCTTTCTTAAGGACCTTGGTCTATTGTTCTATTAGACAACTTGATCTTTCTCATGTCATAGCTAGTCTCTCTCTACCATCAAGGAAGCAACCTGTCCTTGTAGCCCCGTATCTTAAGCCTTTAGCTACTAAATCTAGGAATCCCCCTGATCAGGCAGTGGTGGAGGTCTCTAATCTCTCTATGGTGATTAGTTTGCCTGCCTGTCTTGCCTCCCCTGGTCCTACTCCTAATCCTGCCTCTACTAATCTAGTTGCAGATCTGGTTGTTGATCCTATGGCCCCCTATCTTGATTTGGCTACTAGCCTAGACCACCTCCACCTCGATCCCCATCCTCATCTTCGTCCCCTTGGCCTCCTTGGCCTCGGCCTCTTCCTGCCTCTCTGCCTCTGGCCTTGTGTTGTGCCGACGATGTCCCCAACACTATCAATCGAAGAGGTGGCCTGACCCAATCTCTATAGGCCTGGGTGGTCCCTGCATCGGCTTGACCCTGATCATATGGCCATAGCCTGGCCACCAACTGCCTGAATGAATTGATCACCTCCTACGTTGGAATGTAATGACCCCATGAAGTCTCCCTCGTAGTATGCATGAATATCACCATGTACTGGTCATCAAACCTATCCTAGGGCTCGTTGAACTGCCTTTGTAGTATGCCCGGTAGGTATCTCTCTATCATCATGTGCTCCATGCCTTTCATAAGTCTGTCCTACTGAGCGAAAAAGAGTTGTTGTGCATCATCATACCATGCAGGCCATCCAAGATATGGCTGCCATGTGAAGACTCGCATCTCATCCATAACTCTCCTCTAGTGGGGAATCTCGTGTTGTCCTATGTGTGTAAATGAGACACCTGCTTTGTACCTCTAGACAACTGGATCATCTAGCTCCATGTCAATGACAACAACTCTCGAACGAAGCACAGTGATGTGCTCCCAGGCCTAGATATGGAGGAGTGTCACTCCAGCTCCGATGGCTCTACCATTGCCATATACAAAATCATGTAAATATTAGTACAATGAGACCAATAGTACTGGCCCCCATGCAAAGCATACCCATCACTAGACCATCAACTCCCAAGAGAGCCCCCATCCAGGACTGAAATATCGGCCCCGCTGATCTGGGGCAATGAGACCCAAAATAATGGCTGCTATAACCAATAGGAAAGGAGACACGGTGAGCCTGTAATGTTCCAACTCAATTTGGCCCTTGCAAAAGGAAATCTCATCAAGGCCCATCACATCATAGCAGGCCTCCCTCCTGACATCCACATTGTATATCATGCACTCTCAATGGATGGGTAATCTATGTATCTGCAACACATCCTCTAATGTGACTATGGCCTCACCTGTCAAAAGGTGGAAGGATGATTTCTTGCTATGCCACCACTCTACAAGCACTATCATCATCCCCAAGTGATTCCTCATTGGCGGTGCATATGCAATGTACCAGAGGCTAATTTCCCCTAGGTGCTCCTATAATTGCTCAGGAAAACCATCCAATCTTCCAATTATGGAGGATTTGCACTCACGTGAATGAAAAATCTATGCCTCCTCCTACATCAGGAAAGTCCCTATGTTAAGTTTCATAAAAAATTATGATCCTAATTTTCCCCGATGTACCTAAAATAGCACATGTGTCGTTGTTTGCAGGTGCAGTGCAGTTTGAAGTTCCAAACTGCGCCACTAGGAGCCCTAAACTGTCAAACTCTATTGTCACAGTGTAGTTTGAAGTGCGACTTAGTTTAATGCTAAACCCTAATTGTCAAAGAGGCCCTCCGTGAGATACTTTACACATGCAGTTCAATTTTTAGTTTGAATCTAAACTCCAAACTACGCCACGCCATCACTATTCATGGTGACAGTGTAGTTTGAGGTTGTGCGGTGCCAAAAAAAACTTTCAAGCAGCACAGTATTGGACTGCTAGTAAAAATCTAACTTCCTAAGCTGATAAATGTGTGCGTAAATTAAAAA
>VDFB02181355.1:0-15093 GCA_007258455.2 Sequoia sempervirens | reverse complement strand
GGTAGAGAATAGGTGGAAACCATGTCGTGGTGGATGACAAGGCCAAGCCACAAGCAGTAGCAACAGGGGTGAAGATGACAAGAGCACAAGGGCAAGAAGATATAGAAGAACAAGCGCTTTGTATATATATTCATGAGCATTCAACGACCGCTTACAGTCTATGCAGAATGAATGTGGCGAATGAAAAACGGCAAAAATTCAATGATGGGGTGTCTTTCATCGTCTTGGTATTGTAACTCTTTTGGATGTGAGGAGTATCCCATACCATTGTTCCCCTAATGTAAAGTAATTCCTTGCTCCCTTTTTGAATCGGAAATCTGTGAAGGGTGCTTTGAATGCTGAGTAGAGTACAAAGCGAGACTCTTGTAATCCGAGGGTCTACAAGCTATGGCAAATGATACAATGAAGAGTGTGAAATGCATGGTGGACAAGGCAATAGAGGAGATTCTTGTTTTGCTATATCGGGGCCAGTATGATAGCAAGGATTGGGTTGCGAGTAATGAGTGTTGATTTTTGTAGTTCGAAAGGTGGGATGTGGAGTTGTTTTAAAGCAACTCGAGTTGGATATGCTTTAAAGTGATTTAAAACAACTTGAGTTAGATATGTTTTAAAGCAATTCGAGTTGGATTTTCAGCAACAGTAGTTTTTTTTATTCTTTAATAGAATGTTTCTGAGTTTGTGAGGATAAGATAAATCCAAGAGTGATTTTATGTGTAATTAAAGTCAAAGAAAGCAAGGAAATATTCTTCTTGCACGCTAAGTAAAGCAGTTGGGCTCTATATATGTAAGATTGTTGTAGCAAACTCACATTGTATTTTTCAAAAGAAAAGTTTAATGTTAGGCTGAATGGAAGATCCAACATTTGCAGGTTTTTCCCCGCATTGGAGTTTCCTGGGTATATCTATGTTATTGTCTTTTTGTGATTGGCTTCTTGTTATTTTTCCTTCCGTTGTTATTAGTTATTAATTAACCGAGTTGTGTTAATTGTTATAAATCAAATTTTTTTCTGTGAATTTATTGTGCAATTAATCTATTGTTGGGTTATAAGAAATTAACATGGTATCAGAGCTCTAAACTCTGAATACGAAGCCAAGATTTGTGACGCAGATTTCAAGAAAAAAATCAGATTTTCGTCTCCAGTTCTTTTTGTGGCTATGGCAACCAGCGTTAGATACGAGGACAGGCTTGAGGGTGCGTCTAACTTCTTGTAGTGGAAGGTTCAGATTACGTATGTTCTCAAGGAGAACAGGTTGTGGGTCTATGCTAGTACAAAAGTGACACCACCAACAAATGATCCTATTGCCTTAGATTCACATGAAGTCAAAGAGGCCAAGGCTCAGAGGATTATCCTGGATGGAGTAAGAGATCATTTAATTCCTCATTTATTGGGGAAATACATCGCCAAGGAGATGTGAGATACACTCACAATACTTTATCAAAGCAACTATCAGAGTCGTAAGATGATGCTCAAGGACAAATTGCATAATACCAAGATGTCCAAAGGCGAGAGTGTGTCCTCTTACTTGTCCAAGCTGACACAGGTCAGGGATGAGCTTGCTGCTGTTGGAGAGACGATTGATGAAGATGATTTGGTGTGTATAGCCTTGAATGGTTTTTCAAAGCACTGAGAAGTGTTTGTCAAGTTTGTTGTTGGTAGAGATCAGCTACCTAATTGGGCAAGACTTTGGGATGATTTTGTTCAGGAGGAGATCTGTGAAGGTGCTCATCAAGGAGACCAGACGAAGAAGGGTCAAAACGAAGAAAATCTTGCTCTTGCAAGCAAGGATAAGAAGAAGTCCAATAAAGAGCAAACAGAAGGTTCTTCTTCCAAGAGTAGGAAGAAGAAAGATCTGAGCAAGATAAAATGTTTTTGCTACCATCAGATGGATCACTATGCCAATCAATGTCTGAATAAGAAAAATAAGGACAAGCAAAAGAGGAAAGTTGTTGCTACAGCAGAGGTGGACAAGTTTGCATCATGATTTGAGAATGAGTTTTCACTCATTGCCTGTCTCTCAAGTTCAATTGCCAATAGGGTATGGTATATTGATAGTGGGGCTTCTCACCACATGACAAGAGTCAGAGAATGTTTCACCAAGTTGGAGGAGAAGAAGTTGGATTTCTATATTAAGCTCGAAGACAATGCCAAGTACCATGCAACTAGTATTGGCACCGTCAAGTTTTAAAGGGAGTCTAGAAAACCCTTGTTGGTGGAGGATGTGTTGTATGTCCCTGGTATGAAAAAGAATTTAATCTCAATTTCTGCTTTGGAAGATAAGGGTTACATTGTGACCTTTGAGAGGGGAAAAGTCTATATTCGTCCCAAAGATTCCAAGGTTGCAAAAGTGATTGGAGTTAGGCATGGCAGCTTGTTTCGGTTACAGTTTGAGCCAACACATGTGTTGGTTAGTAGCTGTAAAGGGATAGGAGAATTGTGGCACAGGAGAATGGCTCACCTTCACCATGGAGCACTTAATATTCTTAACGAAATAGTGACGGGGCTGCCTGAGATGAAGACAGGAAAGCATGAGGTGTGCAAGGGTTGTGCTCTTGGGAAATATGCCAAGACCAGTTTTCCAAGCAGCGACACTAGATCCGAAGGGATTTTGGATCTTGTACACTCAGATGTGTGTGGACCCATGCCAACAACATCCTTGAATGGATATGAGTATTTTGTTACTTTCATTGATGACTTCTCCAGAAAGACATGGATATATTTTCTGAAGAATAAAGATGAGGTCTTCAGTAGGTTCAAAGAGTTTAAGGCTCTCGTGGAGAACCAAACAGGGAGGAAGATCAAGATAATGAGGTCTGATAATGGAGGCGAGTATACCTCGAATTCTTTCAAAGATTTCTATGCTCAGGAAGGTATCAAGAAAGATTTGATAGTTTCGTACAACCCTCAGCAGAATGGGGTTGCTGAACAGAAAAACAGGTCGATACTAGTTGGAGTAGCCAAGGCCATGCTTCATGATCAGGACTTGCCTTGGTTCTTATGGGCGTATTTCTGCAATACGCCTGTGTATCTACATAATAGAGCCTCACAAAGTAAGTTGGGAAAAGTTGACCTGTAAGAGGTGTTCAATCGACAAGAAAACTAGATTTGTAATACTACTCGCATCTCTTTGACGTCTTGTGTATTATCACATTTCTGTTGAGAAGAGAACCAAGTTGAAACCTACTATAGAGAAGGGTATCCTTGTTGGGTATAGTGAAACTTCTAAAGCTTATTGGGTTTACATTCCTACTCTTAAGAAAATAGTTGTTCGTAGAGATGTGAAGTTCGAGGAAGAGAGGGCTCTTCAGAAGTCTAGCAACTTGATGAATGGGGAGGAGCAATCACCCACGGTTGAGGCAATACAAATTCCTCAAACTTCAGTCATGCAAGCTGAAGAGAAGAACAAGCAGGATGAGTAGGTTGATCAGAAGGAGGAACAAATAATTCCTTAGCCTCAGATTCCTATTACTGAGAAGAGGAGAAACAAGGCAGTTGAGCAGACACTAAGAGAGGCTCAAGAATATGTAGGTGATACTCAAGATTCAGTTAGACAAAGAAAGGATCCCAGACATTATTCTAAGTATGTGGCACTTATGAGCAAATTAATTGAAGTAGAACCTTCCAACTTTTAGGAGGCATCCAAGCACCAGGTGTGGAGAGATGCCATGGTGGAAGAGTATTCTTCCATCATGAAGAATAGTGTGTGGGAGGTAGTACCATGACCAAAAGATAAGTTTGTGGTGGGCTTGAGATGGCTGTATAAGATTAAGAATGTTGTAGATGGTAGTGTGGAAAAGTTCAAAGCCCGATTTGTGGCTAAGGGGTTTTTTCAGAAGGAAGGAGTCGACTATGACAAGACTTTCACTCCAATAGCTGTGTAATTCTCATCCATAAATGTAACTATCATTTCTATGGCAGCACGATGGTTATGGATTCACCGATGGATGTAAGATGACTTTCCTCAACGGAGTGATTTAGGAAGAGATTTACATAGAGTAGCCAAAAGGATTTGAAGCACATGGGAGGGATTCTCATGTATGCAAGTTGAAAAGAGCATTGTATGGACTCAAGCAGGCTCCCAGGGCGTGGTATTCACGTATTGATAGTTACTTTCAGAGTGTGGGCTTCATCAAGAGTGAGGCAGATCCAAACCTGTACTATGTTCAAGTGAAGGGCGAACTTCTCATATTGGTGTTATATGTTGATGGCCTATTTCTCACAGGGTTAGAGGAGCTCATATCACACTGCAAGCGCGATCTTGCAAGAGAGTTTGAGATGAAGAACTTGGGGTTGATGCACTACTTTCTGGGATTGGAGTTGTGGCAGAAAGAGGGAGAGATCTTCCTTGGAGAAGGGAAGTACTTAATTGATATCTTGAAGCGATTCAATATGGAAAATTGTAAGCCTATGTCAACACCACTTGTGACCAATTGGAAGAATATTGATGCTTCTAGATCATAGGTAGTGGACCCGAATTTATAAAGATAGTTGATAGGCTCTCTTATGTATCTAGTCAACACCAGGCCAAACATTTGTTTTGCAGTGAACTCACTCAATCAGTTTATGGTGGAACCTAAACGTGTGCACTGGATAGCTGCGAAACATGTTTTGAGATATCTCTAAGGCATAGTTGATTATGGGTTGGAAGCTCATTAAACAAGATGGCGTAGCTCGGCGGGGCTTACCGGATGCAAGATCGTGGAAAGCAGCATGCTCGGATCGAAGAGCACCCCTCGTGGCGCCCAGTTTGGGACGTGAGTGCCTCTGCGCCAGAAACGTAAGCCCGTACTGTTACGCGCAGCCGAAAAGGGCGGCAGCCGCATACGTTACGTGAGGCTATTTGCCGTAAGCTTCTAGCTGTGCCTTTGATCAAGTGCCAGATCCTACCATTACTGCGATAACGTGAGCTGCATCAAACTCTCTAAGAATTCAAAGCATCATGAGAAGTCAAAGCACATTGAGACGAAAGTACCTCATTGATTAGAGATAATGATATCTGATATAATGGATTGATGAGAACGGAGTGCTGGTTTTGTAGCTTGAAAGGTGGGATGTGGAGTTGTTTTTAAAGCAACTCAAGTTGATGCGTTTTAAATCGCTTTAAAGCAACTTGAGTTAGATATGCTTTAAAACAATTCGAGTTGGATTTTTAGCAACAGCAGGATTTTTATTCTTTAATAGAATGTTTCTGAGTTTGTGAGGATAAGATAAATCCAAGAGTGATTTTATGTGTAATTAAAGCCAAAGAAAGTAAGGAAAGATTCTTTTCTTGCACGCTAAGTAAAGTAGCTGGGCTCTATATATGTAAGATTGCTGTAGCAAACTCATTGTATTTTCGAGAGAAAAGTTTGTTGTTAGGTCATTAGAAGATCCAACATTTCCAGGTTTTTCCCCGCATTGAGGTTTCTTGGGTATATCTGTGTTATTGTTTTTTTGTGATTGACTTCTTGTTATTTTTGCTTCCATTGTTATTAGTTATTAATTAACCTAGCTGTGTTAATTGTTATAAATCATATTTCTTTATGTGAATTTATTGTGTAATTAATCTGTTGCTGGGTTATAAGAAATTAACAATGAGAAATGGATGAGAACACTAAGGTGGAGAGGAACATACAAGTTCTTTGACAGCTGGTTATTGGAGGTCTTATGGAAAGCTTAGTCATGTGCTTCTTGGTGCTAGTCATAAGGTTCCAGCGGACCAAACTCTTCAGTCTCGGAGAATGGTTGAGAAATGAATGCAGAGCATCTAACTTCTCAACACAAATGAGCAGTACACTCTTACAGAAGTAGAAGAGTCCAAGTTTAAACTATAGTGTTGAAATCAAGATTCTTGGTCAGGATGATTTTTTATCTATTGCAGAAATAATAAGCTCATTTTTGCTATGAAAGCTATCATTTTTCATTCATTCTATCATCATTTTTTTAAACTCTCATATCAGTAGCGAGTTTTCTATTTTATATCAGAGTAAGAGTAATTCTAATGTGGTACAAACTGCATTAGTGCATTTAATGTGTCATGGTGTTCATGCCTTATTTGCATTTAACTTGAAACATTTATTTTAATATATCTTATTAACAATATAATTGTAATATAATATAATATAATGTTTCAAATCGATAGATTAAATTTTTAAATCTGATTTAAAAAAAATTAATTTAAAATATAATATAATATAATGTTTCAAATCCCCACAATAAATCTTTAAATCTGAGTTTTTTAATTTAAAATATAGTATAATATAATGTTTCAAATCTGTAGAGTAAATCATTAAATCTGAGTATTTTTAATTTAAATTTTTAAATTTGATTTAAAAAAAATTTAATTTAAAATATAATATAATATAATGTTTCAAATCCCCACAGTAAATCTTTAAATCTGAGTTTTTTTAATTTAAAATATAGTATAATATAATGTTTCAAATCCGTAGAGTAAATCGGTAAATCTAAGTATTTTTAATTCCCTTTCAAATATACAGACACCTCCCAAATTCTATTTAAATTGGTTTTGAAACCCAGAATGTAGGTTTTATTATGTTTGTTTATATTTATCAGCAATCAATAAAATGCTAATGGTTTTTGAAATCCTTGGTGATCCGCAAGGGGGCAAGTAGACGGGGATTGGTTGAATCGCGATCACTTCAATATTGAAAGTGACTTTAAATAGGCCTCTCACGCTTTGTTATAATAATTGTTGCTTCGAACGTTGAATGAAATAATGGTGATAGAAAAAAAGAAAAAAAAAGAAAAAAAAGAAAAATGAAATGATGACAAAAGGGACAAAAACTAGGGAATGATATCTCAGAAAATCGAACGGTTAAAGTTGTTTGAATCATCTCCCATCTATTTTGAGGAACTTGAGTCATTGATTCAATAATTAGCTTGCTCTACTTCAAACAGGCCTCTCCCATCTATTTTGAGGAACTTGAGTCATTGATTCAATAATTTAGCTTGCTATAATTTTTAAATAGGCCTCAATGCTTGTTATAATAATTGCTGCTTCAAATGTTGGAATGAAATAATAGCAAAAAAAAAGTTGAATGAAATTATGACAAAAAGGACAAAAACCGGGGAATGATATCTCAGAAAATTGAACGGTTAAAATTGTTTGAATCATCTCCCATCTATTTTTGAGGAACTTGAGTCATTGATTCAATAATTTAGCTTGCTCTACTTCAAACAGAATATGCCTTCGGCGTAAAATATCATATAAAATAAAAATCTATGTTTATAAATTATTTGATATAAATTGAAATGGAAATTGTATATAGGCCTACTTATTATAATAGAATCAATTCATATTTATGACATCGATTTAATATCTTTCAATAGTAGGTGGTAGAGGTTCAAATTCACAAGTTCATGCACTTTCTTAATATTGTGATATGACATGTATTAATTTTTTTGGGTTAGATTTGATGACATGTATTAATTTTAAATGTAGATATAAAATATTTTGATATTAATTGTGATAGATATGTATATAATTATTAATATTAAAAATATTTTGATATAAAGTTATGATTTTTTTATATTAATATGGCAGATCAACTCTCCTATTAATTAGTTATTTCCATCATGAATGTTTGAAATCATTAATTTTTTGGGGTGAAGTTCAATGAACAAGTAGTCAAAGAATGTTTAAAAAACTAAAAATAACAAACCAAATAGGGGAAAAGACCTATTAGTTGTTGTAATAGATGTTATAACATTTGTTGATTTAGGGACGCAACTAATCTCTCGACAAAATGCACCTATGTACATATAAAAATGCATAAAAACATACATAACAACATACATAGAAACATACATAACATGATGAGACGACGTCATGAGGGGCCCACTAGACAGATGATAAAAGTGACGAAACCAATAGACGGGAGGAAATGTCATGGCAAGGAAAGCGAGGAGTTAATGATGGCGTTAGCTCGTGTTTCCCATCGCTTCAAATTATGCCAATGTTTTTTCCCTTGTGCGAGAAGCTCTATATGTTCACTGCGGGTGGGAAGAGGCACTAACGTGATTAAGACATGCATTTTAAATTGTAACAAGTATTGTTATTGGAAAACACCCTGTGTTGTGGGTTTTCTCATTCTGTAGGTTGAAAGTGAAATGTTGGAGAGCAAGGGGGGGAGTTGCAGGTGGGGAGATGACCAATCAAGTTGAGGTGAGGGGTTTGTAACCAAATGGGTTGTTACTCATAAAGGGTTTGAATGGGTTGTTACTCATAAAGGGTTTGAATGGGTTGTTTTTAAAGGCTTTTTAAAACATTAAGTGGGTTGTAGGTTTCGTAAATCTCAATGTTTTGCAACCTGGAATTTTAGAAAATAGTATGAATATCTTGAAAAGATTTTGTTATTAATATTGTAGGAATGTAATGAAATGCACCATTTTATAAACACACAATGTTTTCCAACAACCATTAACACTATGTGTTGTCATCTTTTTCATTATGCAAGTTGAAAGCGGAAGGTTGGAGAGTAGAGTTGTAGGCGGGGGAGATGAAAAACTAATAGATGTGAGGTGAGGTGTTTGTAACCGATTAGGTTGTTACTTATAAAGGGTTTTAAAACATTATGTGGGTTGCTTTCTGTAAAGGGTTTTCAAACGTTAAGTGGGTTGCAAGTTTTGGAAAACTCGATGTTTAACCTAGAATTTTATAAAACACTATGAATGTCTTAAAAAGATTTTGTTATTTAGATCATAGGAATGTAATGATAGGAATTGTTTGTAAACACCCTGTGTTTTCCCACAACCATTAACACTATGTGTTGTCGGCTTTTTTATTCTGCGGGTTAAAAGTGAAAGGTTGGAGAGCAAGGGGATACAAAAAAAACAATCGAATGAGGTGAGGGGTTTCTAACTGTTTGGGTTGTTAGTTGTAAAGGATTTTAAAACATTATGAGGGTTTTTGTTTGTAAATGGTTTTCAAACATTAAGTGGGTTGCAGGTTTTGTAAAACCTAGTGTTTTGCATCTTAGAATTTTACAAAATAGTATGAATGTCTTGAAAAGATTTTGTTATTCAGGCCTTAGGAATATAATGAAAGGCATTGTTTTACAAACACCCAGTGTTTTCCAACAACCATTAACATTGTGTTTCACCACTTTCAACAAGTTTATTCATTATTGCCGATAATGGCAAGAAATTGGTGTTCTTGTTATTTGTAATGCAAACGTACATATATAGGATTAAAAACCACAACGGCTTGGTTATGTTGTGATGTGGGTTGTGGTTTTATAAACACCCAACATTTTCCATTTCATTGTATTGCACATCTTTCAAACTCAAAGCATTATTTCACATTGCATAGCTAATAATTAGATGTTGATAGATGATAAAATTTAAACTACAATATACTCTTTTTACAATCAACCTAAGCAGTTATGCAGTTATTTCACATTGCATAACTAATAACTAGGAGCAGTTGCCAATTGCATATGCTTGTCATGGTATTCTATGAAACCACATTTGTTTGAGGCATTTTTTCAAACAGTTCACTAGCTTGACTATGCTACCACATTTTTCATATATGTCTACCAAAGCATTTTATCAAGCAGTTCACTAAGTATCAAACAAAGAGACTTGGATTCCATTAAAAGCACTAACCACTATAAGGGCAAGAATCCCTAAAAGCTTCCACAATAAATGTAGATAAGATTTAAAAATCCTAGTACAATATTGCCTAGCAAAAACATGCATTCAAACTAAACTAGTACAATATTGCCACTATGTTTTGGTAGACATATACTCACCTTCCCACTGTGTTTTCCAAAATAATTGCAGATAATTAGAGTGATAGTTGGATATATATGATGATAATTAGAGTGATAATTGCAGATGGAGACCCCCTAACAAAATTTTGTTACAAAGTGGGAAACACCTTATTTAACAAGCAATGCACTTTGGCTCGCAGATATATCTTGTCATCTTTAGATGTATCAACAATATATTCTGAAACTATACCTACAACTATAGGGAACTCCACCTACGCAACCAAGTACTATTCTCAAATATATCAATTCATTCATACTAGAGTGATAATTGTGGCTGCCAATTGCATTTGTTTGTCATGGCATTCCATGAGACCACATTTGTTTGAAGCATTTTTTCAAACAGTTCATTGCCTTGTCTAGAAAGCATAGTAGTAAGCAACAACAGACAAGGCAATGAACTATTTGAAAAAATGCCTCAAAAAAATGTGGTCTCATGGTGATTGGAATGCCATGACAAGCCATAGACAAAGTAATGAAATTTTTGCATGTATGATTGCTTATCTATGGCTTGCCACTATGTTTTGGTAAACATATACTCACCTCCCACTATGTTTTCCAACTTGCAATCATACTATGCATGTATATGGTTGTTGGAAAACATTGGGTGTTCACTATCAAAGAATAATAGTAAATATGGATTGTCATGGCATTCAAACACCATGGTGATTGGAATGCCATGACAAGCCATAGACAAGGCAATGAATTTCTATTTCTATGTATGATTTCTTATCTATGTCTTGTCATTTTGTTTTGGCAGACATATATACTCACCTCCCACTATGTTTTCCAACTTGCAATCATATTGTGCATGTATATGGTTATTGGAAAACATTGGGTGTTTACTATCAAAGCATAATAGTAAATATGGATTGTCATGGCTTTCCAACACCATGGTGATTGGAATTCCATGACAAGCCATAGACAAGGAAATGAACTATTTCTATGTATGATTGCTTATCTTTGGCTTGCCACTACATTTTGGCAGACATATATAATCACCTCCCATTGTGTTTTCCAACTTGCAATCATATTGTGCTTGTATATGGTTGTTGGAAAACATTGGGTGTTTACTATCAAAGCATAATAGTAAATATGGATTGTCATGGAATTCCAACACCCTGGTGATTGGAATGCCATGACAAGCCATAGAAAAGGAAATGAACTGTTTCTATTGCTTGTCTATGGCTTGTCATGGCATTCGAAGACCATGGTGTTGGAATGCCATGACAATCCATATTTAGTATTATGCTTTGATAGATTTTTTCAACAATCCATATTTACTATTTAGCCATGGTGTTGGAAACCATGATAATCCATATTTACTATTATTCTTTGATAGCTTTTTTCCAAGCATTTGTAGCTTGTTCAAAAGAACTTATTTTAGGCTTTAAGCCATAGCAGAAAGGAAGTGAATTGTTTAATAAAATTCTTTGGTAGACATGTACATGCAATATGTGGTAGCATAAACAAGGCAGTGAACTGTTTGATAAAAACAATATGGATTATCATGGCATTTCATCACCATGAGACCACATTTATTTGAGGCATTTTATCAAACAGTTCACTGCCTTGTTTATGCTACCACATTTTTCATACATTTCTACCAAACCATTTTATCAAAAAGTTCACTTCCTTGCTGCTATGGCTAAAAGCCTAAAATAGTTGCTTTTGAAAAAGTTACAGATGCTTGGAAAAAATCTATCAAAGCATAATAGTAAGAAATAGCATAGACAAGGTAGTGAATTGTTTGATAAAATGCGTCAAAGAAATGTGGTCTCATGGTGGTGGAATTCCATGACAATCCATATAGCAACAAGGAAGCAATATGGATTGTCATGGCATTCCATCACCATGAGACTACATTTATTTTGGTTTTCTTTTGATGGTACATGATAAAAGATAGCCATCATGAAGAAAAGACAACAGTTTCAAAATGAAAAATGGTAGTGAATTCATTGAAAGAACAATTTTGCATTCTTATGGCAAGGCTCTTGCATATCAAATTGAAGCTAAAAGTGACCCAATAGCCCTTTTACCAAAGGTTGTGGTACTACTCTATGTGCAAGTACATAAAAAATAATTGCAAATCTTAGGAAGAATAATGGTTGTAGATGTTTCTCGATTAAAGGAGCAGGTTCCTGACATAGTATACACAACTTTGATGGAGTATTAATCAACTATAGTCACACTTCTAGTATTATTATCAGTTATAAGTTATAATGAAGGTGATTGTACGAATAGAGAGAATAATGAATGTTGGATTCACTCTTTGTAGCTTTCTTGATTTGATAGGTTGACATTGAATAAAGTGGCATTATGATAGTCCCAAAGTGAAATGACAGTCAAGGGATAGAAAATATAAGTAAATGAGAGTAAAATATTGAACATAGTAAACCTATTAATGACAGTCCAAAAATACAATCACATGAAATCAATCAAGTACTCGTTAAAAGGTAGTTTAATGATACTCAAGCATAGATTATTCATTATGATAATGGGCAACTTCCGAAGCTTCAAAGGTTAAGAGTGAAGAAGGAGAAGCCTATATTACTAAGATTGAGACTATTGGACAAGCATATGAAGATACACAAACTCAAAACCATTGATTGCTTCAATAGGTTACAGAGAGATGGTTATAAAAACAATATAGTATCTGAGAAGGGGCATGAATCAATTGTGGACAATGATAGATTCATGAAGCAACCAAGACCTATGGTGAAGTAGAAGGTAGAGTAGACCTATGATAGTGGTATGTAATGAATAGTCATCATAAGGACAAAAAGGAAAAAGTTACAAAAGGAAACCTTTGACAATTTATGATAGTCCCATATGATGACAACCATGAAAAGAGGACATGCCTTGCTTCCTAGGGTAGTCCTATCAATGAAATGCATTATGGAAGTCAAAAGCACAAAATTTTATTAGACAATAAAGTCAAGGACAATATTATCTAGAAGGTGAACATAATGAAAATAAATACTTGATGGGGTAACAACCTTAAGGACAGTAATGAGAAGCACTCTTCATCATCAAAGGTGCAAGTTCAATGAGATGAAAAGAGTAAATGACTATGCAATATCAAAGTATGAAAATGGAAATTCAAACCTATGATAATCGTGTCATATGATTGTTGAAAGGTAGTTTTTCTATAATAACAATAGTAGCAGTCAAATAATGATGTTGACAATCCCTACAAAGGAAGCTCAGGTAGAGTTTGAGAAGGCATTAGGTGAGGTTTTCAAAGAACAGTTAGGAGACAACAAAATCATAATGTTTGGCTCTCAAAATCAACACGACATTCACTGTTCTCAAGGACAAAAAATGAGCAAATTAAATGTAAGCATGGGACAACCATTCCGAAAGGATAACCACCGTGGTCAAGGATAATCATTCAACTATCAAAGATAACATGTCTTGGGAAGTGTTGAAAGCCAAATAAGAAGCAATGCAAAGGCCTGATATATGCTACAATGGTATGAATGAATAGGTATGCCAATGTTCAAGAGTGAAATGATAGAGTATAAAGAAGGAAGAAGATAGAGGAATACTGCAACACAACTTAGATAAAACAATGGTTTTGAGAAGGACAATGACATTAAGCATATAGAGAGGTTTGTTATATGACAACTTAGGGAAAATGAAATGGCGATGAGCAATCATACGATAGAGATGTATGACAGTAAAAGGGGCATGAGCATCCATCAAAGCATTATATAAAATGAAATTTTATGAAAGGTTTCATTTACAAATGCCCTGGTAGACATGTATGTAAAATGTTGAAGTATACATAAGGCATGTGGACTGTTTGATGGAATTCCACAAAGGGTTGTAGTCATGCCTCAGATTTGAAGACAGTTCAAGGAAATACCCAAATATGGTAGAATCTTAAATTTAATGACCAATAAGTTGTTAAGTTGTTAATCATGTCAAGAATACAATTGCTACAATTCTAATAGATAAGGTAGATTTTCACTGTTGATGGTAATTAAAGTGTCTTAACAACGTGAAGAGATGACTTATATGTCAGCCCTAAGACCTCGAAGAAGGGATCAAATTTTTTAAAAGTGTTATATAGACCTAATCATAGTCAATAGATCTAATATGAAGGTTTTTGTAGCAATCTATAGCTAACAAATGAAGAATGATCATAACTATAAGGATTTATCTATGATAAATGGAAGAGAAAGATAGAAAACATGCTCCATTATCATGTGCCAATAGTTTGAAAAAATAATGATTAGTTAAGAGCATCTGAAAGCATCTAGGAGGGGATTATGGAATAGTCAAGGCACTTTGGCAACAACTGGGACATCAATGAGTAGTTTAAGCTTTCTAAGGGAAATTTACAAGCATCTAGGGGAAATTCAACCTCTTCCACAAATCCAGAAGTGTCATCACCAACTAGAGAAAATTTCAAGGACCTGAAGAGACCAAGTTAAACAAGGAAGGTTCTTTCGCATGCAAAGGAGGTTGGCCTAATTTTCAGCCTTGTAACTTAGTTAAAAATACTTCCTATATGCTCTCCTATGCTTGGGATGAGATATAGGACCCCCAAGCTAGAATTTTAACTTAGCTCTTTCATGCCCCATTTTGTCCTTAACAAAATGATGACCCCCTCCTTTTATTTTTGTGTGTCATCATTTTTCTTCCATCTTTCTTTTCTTTCTCTTTCTTTTTCTTTCCCTTTCCCTCTTTCCTCTTCCCTTAATTCTTTCCTCTTTTTCTTTCCTTCAAGTACCTTGTTGGGATTTGGGAAATCAAGCCTCTTCATATCGGCATAAGTTGAGAATGTCGAACTCGATCCTCAATCTCTATCTCTGTGCTTGGAGTTTGATTTTTCTTTCACCCTTTCAGACTTCAAGTATTGAGAGTTTCTCATATGGGATGCTTGATCCTCAAGGGCCGATGGTGGCGACATCTTATTTCCTCGAGCCCCATTCTTGTCACATCGATCATTCAAAATTTAGTGCACTACCACATAGTTTTAATGTCCAAAGTTAAAGGGATAATTAATGAAGGCATCGAAGGGGTATTATCAATATTATAATGCTCATTTAAACATTGACCATTTGCATTTGTGTTTGAAGAGCTTTGTGAAACCATTTTCTATGAATTTGGTTCACCATTGTTGATCGTTTGCTTGTGTGTTTGCTCATGTTGGTTGTGTGCATTTTCTCCTGCTTGTGAGTGGTTGTTTGTGTTCTTCCATGAGTGCATGCTCGTTCATGCTTGTTCAAGTTTATTGCATGTGTGTGTTTGTTGGTGTGGGTGATTTTTGTTGCATTCATGTTTGTGTTTGCTCATGCTCCCTGTTCATGCTTG
>VDFB02181354.1:0-23504 GCA_007258455.2 Sequoia sempervirens | reverse complement strand
TTAGAAAATGATACTCCACTTCAGCTTTATGTAGTTTTGAAAAGAAACAAAAAGTGATTGTAATCATCATGACAACCATTTTTGATAATATGTAAAACCGAAAGAATGAATATTATAAGGTTAATGAATGAATGTGAATATGTTAATTAATGAATGTTATATGTTATTAATGGATGAATGAATGAATGTTATATGTTAATGAATGAATGTGAATATGTTAATTAATGAATGTTATATGTTATTAATGGAGGGATGAATGAATGTTATATGTTAGCCGGATGAATCAATGATTAATGTTATAAGATTGGGTATGGGAATTATATGATGTGACTGGGAGGGGCCAAATGAGCTTCCACCACTTGGTTGGCCTTGTTAAGTAGAGAATATTAAACTATACTCAAAACAAAGAGAAGCTCAATAAGGTAATGCACTTTTCAATATAAGAAATGCATCGTTTGAAGCATCAAACCAATATGCAGTCTGTATGTATGATCAGTCGTTAGTCTCCGCAATGGTACATTTCCACGAATTTTTTTAAAAAAAAAATTTTTTTTTTGCTTCTTCATCGCAATTTCGACGACACTAACCGAGGAATCAACAGAAAGACTCGACGAAGTTGCTATAGCTGCAACGACGATTTCGTCGTAACTCCCTACCCATTTCGTCCCACTTTCAACAAACTTTTGGTGTTCTTCCGGCGCTACTCCTTGCTAATTTCGTCACACTTTCGATGAAATTTTAGCATTCTCCGCTACTCCTTGCTAATTTCATCACACTTTCGACGCACTTTCGACGTTCTTCCGACGCTACTCCTCGCTAATTTCATCGCACTTTCGATGAGATTTTGGTGTTCTTCCGACGCTACTCCTTGCTAATTTCATTGCACTTTTGACAAACTCTTGGTGTTCTTTCGACACTACTACCTGAGTATGTCGTCGCAATTTCGACGAACGTCTTCTGTTGTTTTGACGCTACTGCTTTCCCATTTCGTCGAACCAGCGATGAACTTCTGGTGTAATTCGTTGGTGGATAAACAAGGTTTTTGTCCATATTCCGATGAAATCCCGAGGTATTTCATGATGCCGTCGACTGACGATTCTTCGCCGTTATTTCGATGTTTAATTTGTCGTCGGCCTTGCGACGAAAAAACAACAACGAAAAGATTTTCACCATTGCGTCGCTCTTCCGACAAAGATTTGTCGAACAACCGACGAACGCCCGTCGAAAAGTGTCAAATCCAGTAGTGACTCTTGATTATGCAACCTTGTTGAGTCCAAAGGTACACAATTTCTAAAAAATACTAAATCTACTATATGCAAATATTTTCATCATATATCAATTCTTAACTTAAAATTCATATTTGACAATGAATATGTGGATGTTGGTCCTTCAACATCAACACCCATTGGTTGTATTATAGGTGTGCAATATGTTGATATTTTTTAATATTAGATTTACATGATTGCCACAATAGATCTAAAAAAATTCATGACACCAAAACATAGAATAAAAAATATATAATCATTGGAAGATACATAAAGTGTATCATCCTTTCGCTTGTACTAAAAATAAAAGAATAGATTAAATTGAAGTTGCAATTCTATTTTACTTACAATTTAGTATTATAATAATTTACAAGAAAAAATAAGATTTGTAGAATTGAAAATTGCACCCTTGACAGTTACACATTAGGTTTAGCTGCCCTCTATATGTTTGGACCTAATTATGCATTTAATTACTCATTTTATAAATATCTTTAAAAAATCAAATATGAGAAATAAAATTATGCATTTTATATTTTTCCCTGACACTTTTGGCCCTGAAAAGGATGGGTCTAGTCTAGGGTGCACCATACCCTAGGCCAACACCTTTAGCTCCAAATTTGAATATGTTAGTGAATTGGTAATTTATTGTTTGAATTTCTAATTTTATTTTTTGATCATTGATATTTTGTTTTCAAGAAATTAGAATAATTAAATCTAAATACTTGTCATTTTATCATTTGAAATCCTAATGAGACCTAGAATCACACTTAGTAATTTTAGAGAATAAATTGGAGATCTTAAAATTAGTTAAGGGAAAAATTAGTGATTATTACAACACTTTCATAAATCAAGCTCAAGTTTGCAAGATATTAATAAGAATGAAGCAAATTATGTACAAGGAGCTGTGGACATCAAATCTACAAATGGTTAACAATTTTAACATAACATCTTCATGTTAGTCCTTTGCAAAACATTAGATTTGAAATCCCTATGAAATACTTGACTATTATGAAACATGCAAATTAGATAAACAAAGATAATTAAATGTAAGCATATAAAAGCATAGTCAAAACTTTATTCCATAGTTGATTGGTGTCACATGTGCTAGTGACCCTTTCCCAATCCTTGATCAAAGCTTAAGATGAAAATGCAAATGGAGATGATGAGCAAGATGAGCTCTCAAATTAAGAGAGTAACCTTGCATAAAAGTTGTGGAGGATTTGCTCAAAGATGAAGCTTGTATTTAAAGATTTTCAAATGCTGAGTGTTGAAGAGGGACCAATATGGGACTAAAGATTCTGCCAATGATAGGAGGACACTTGTCAAGTGGTGAGTGGTCAATGGTTGTGCAAGATTTGGGAAGAGTGCCCATGAGAGGGAGAATTTGAATTCAAATTTGCAATGAATGCTGATTTTGACCTTTGGAAGGGGACATGTAAGAGACATGTAAGGCCTCATAAATGCTCTGTTGGGTGTACATGTCCACTTGGGGGGAAATTCAAACTTGGAGAATATTCTCCCTTTATGCCAAGTTGAAAATAAAGATTTTGATAAATCAATTAATTGCAATTTCATGTGCAAGTGGCCAAATCTAGAGAATGCAAGTGGGTGAGTATTTAATCAGGGTTAGATTAAATAGATGATGATTATGCTGATTTAATGCTGATTAGATGATTTTGACTTTTAAGACTTAAATATTTGTTTTATTTAAATCAGAAAAGGATGGAAGATGCATGTTTGAGATTTTAATTAAATAAAGCTTGATTTATTTAATTAAACTATGATTGAGCTTTTGATGATAAGAACCTGATTTACTAGGTGAATGGATGTGATGCATTTGATTTATTTATTGAGCGGATGAATATGCATAATGCTATTTTGACGTGTCTACAGGAGCTATTAGGATCAACCATGCCAAATTATGAAGATGTATTGAGTTATCCAATACATGCTAGTTTCAACAATCCATTATTTTTTATGGGCTAAGGGTAAAAGTACAAAGTCATGTCACAATTTCGGCCAACTTATCAACACAAGTGAATTTTAGTATTTCTAACTAAAAATCAATTTTGGTCAAACATATGATCTAATAAGATCCATTCTAGATGTGTTAGATATGTCCACAATTTTTCCAACTATTTTTTTTGGCTAAATGCATATGTAGCACCACTTTGAGGCTAATTTACCAAAAAAATAATTTTTTTTTTGAAAATTTTGATGTTTTAACAACTTCTGGGCATGTAAATAACATTTTTTTTAAATGTAAAAAAAAACCTTTTGTAGATCCATATGTGTAGTTTTCAAAAATACATATATTTTACTAATCAAATTATTATAATTTATATCTTATTTTATAATTTTACTAAAAGTAGGTTATCAACATAAAATATATCAAGTTGATTACCATGTCAAAAAAATACTAAAACATACTAATTTTTTTTTTTAAATTTATGATGCACTCGATAAAAGAATCTATATCGAGATGGTATAATTTTTTTTAGATAAATAGTTAATATAAAATTTGATGTCGAATGGAAACAACTATGTTTTAATAAACACACATATTAATATTTATTTAAAAATATATATTTACCAAAATTGAAAAAAATATATTCATGCACTAAAGTTTCAAGTTGTAAATACAAACAAAAAATTTGAAGGAAAAAAAATACTATATAAAGATTGATGTCTAGTGTAAGTTCATTTTTAAATTTTATCAACAACTAAATTATACTGTCAATTTGTAAAAAACTATATTCAAACAATTTTTTAATATTTTCCAAAAAGAAAACATAAAATATACTAAAAAATACATATTTTTTTAGTTTACATCATTTCAAAATTCAAAATATATATGCAACTTTTTAGTGATTCAAGTTTAAAGTTTAGATTAGTGTTGGTTGCTTCCTTTATAAAGTGCGACACAACTTTGTACTTTTACCCCTAAGCTTTTGCAAGTCTATCAATAAATCAAGGCATTCACCAAACAAATTTTATGGAAACTTGTGTGACATCACTTCATCAAGGGTTTCACATCAAGATAACATCATCATTTGTCATTTATCTTGATTTTAGTCAATTATTGTTGTTTTAACCTCTGCCTAGCCTAAGGTATGCCATCTTGATCATCATCAATCACTGTTCATGGAGGTAAGAATAACAACATAGGGTTTGACACAGGAAAAACCCTATAAAAAAACCTTTTCCCATATTTCCATGTGTGTGGGTTAGATCTAAAGGTTTTAACATGTGACAATATCAAAAAACAAAGTGCAGATCTTAATCCACAATTTAGACTTTTTAGATCCATAAAGATTAGGATTTCAATCCAAGGCACATCACACCCTAGACCAGCCAATTTAAGCTCAAATTTTGATCACAAGTTCCTCTTTATATCTCACTCTAAAATTATTTCTATTTGTGAGATGCACTAGTGATACTTGATACTATGCTACTTTATTATTTTGGATAGATAGTTTGATTTTCATATTAACTATTAGACATTATACCTATAGTTTGGTTTTGATGCTTTATGATGTTATTCATGTTATGATGTTTTGAAATTAGACCTTGTATTTGATTTCATATTATGGTGATGTGAACATTAGACCTCATATTGTATATTATTGATTATTATGGATGCTCAAGTAGAATTAATGAAATTTATGAATTTTGAATTATTGTTATTGTATGAAAAATTGAGTAAATGTTATTAGGAGAATTCATTGATGATGAATTGGTTTTCTAATGTGACTTAATTGTGATGGAAATTGTATGATGTGTAATATATATGTTTCATTTGTTTTGACTATATGATTTCATTGGACATATTAATGTGTGAAATCGAGTGTGCAAGTACAAATTCCATGGCCAATGGAATTGGAGGTATTCAAGGAACCCTATGTGATAAACCCTGTGAATGTTGACTATAGTTCATAGGGACTATAATCTTAATGTGATGTAAATTTTGTAAAGTGGTTTGAGACCTGAATGTTATTTTTATTATATAGTTTTCTTTTGGGTGTTTAAGTTGTGTTTAATTTGTAAAGTTATATTTGAGGGTATTTTGGAACTTTTCTTTTAATTAAGTCAAAAGGGTTGAAAAATGGTTATTTTATGTTGTTTTTTTTTTTAAAACCCTAGGGTGTTAACCCAAGGGTTAGGCACTTAATTCAAGATATATCTTGAACTAAAATCAAGATATGACCTCTCAAAAAGGCCTAGCTTTATGGGTGACGAATTAGGATTTGAAATGGGTTGTAAATGGATCAATTTCAATCAGATTTTGATTTATCTTCAATTCTTTAAAGAAAGAGTTGTTTTGGAAACAAATTTTGAGGACTTCTATTTATCTCTTTCCTTTTGGATTGTTGAGGGGTTGTTTTTCTTTTGGGGATTGGGTAATTTTTGGTTCTTGTTTTTTGGGAAGAAGTTTGTTTTGGGTGAAAAAGAGTCTGGAGGAAAAGCTTGGGAACTTCCATAGTTTTCTTCCTGGAAAGCATAAGATGTTGGTTTTGATCACTTTGTGTTTGTCTTTGGTTGAATCTATTAGATTTTGAAAAGACTAAGTATTCATTTGAAGTAATTATTGTACTGTTATGTGTTGTTTTGCTTTATTTTTGTTGGGTTGTATGGGGATAGCTCTCTCAGATTCAGAGAGCTTCCCAAGTATGGGGTTGAGAGAGGATGAAACTTCAATAGGGAAACCTCCAACCTTTGAGAAGGTGGAGAATTGGGTATGAGTACCCATAATATTGGAGTGGAGTTTTTGGATATGAGTACCCAAGTTATTTTGTGGAGTTGGATGAATGGAGAAGTGGAGAGAAGTTGTAATACTGTACAGATCTTTATATATGTATACATGTTTCCCCATTGGGTAGTGATATCTCCTAAGTCTCCCCCTTTCTTGAATCTTTGAGAAGATGCAATGTGAATGTGAATCCCTCGGTTTGGGGTGTTATTGTATATGTGTTTGTATTTAATGTTTGGGGTGTTATTGTATATGTGTGTGTATTTAATGTTGTTGCATATTTGAGAATGTGTGTATATGATTCCTTGATGGCCTCCAAGCTCAGGGGTGACTGGTTTTCCAGTCTAAGGTTGGGTGGTGAGCATTCCATTGGCTTCAGAAGAAACTTGTGTTATGTGTAGGTCCTATAGATTTTTTGAATAGACCTCCCAGTTTTGAAGAAGTTGCAAGAAAAGACTATATGTGAACTTTTGTAAAAGATATTGTATACTACCCAGTATGAATGATTGTAAAATACTTGTATGACTATCGTAAAAGACTTGTTGCGCTATTGTAGAAGATTTTGTGATACTTGCTGCAAGAGATCGTTTTAATATTTTGTTTAATTATGGGTATAAAATTGTTATTTTAAATACAGTTTTTGTAGACTCATGTAATTCTTACTTATTGCTTTTGTAAAAAAAATACAGAAATGGAAAATAATCAGATTTGTTTATTGCAAATTCTACATGCAAACTGTAAAAATAAATAGATCGTTTGAAGTATAGATTAAATAGATAAATTCTATACATTTGTTTTTTTTACAATTTTTTATGAACTTTCAGCTTGAAAGAAATGGTTGTTATAATCTTACATGAAGATTGAAAGAAAGAATCAATCCCTGTTCTATATACCAAATCAAGATTTGTCTTATTGTATGCAACTTTCATTTACATTTCCATTTGATATCTAACCTTTCTCTATTTCGTAATGTGAAGTATTAGTTCAAACTGTGTATGTTATTTCATATTTAAGAAATCAAACTGCGTATGTTCTTTCATAATCCAAGCTTCAAATATAGCCCAAACCAAGTCCACAATACCCAGTTTCAAAAGTTGTAGAATTGAACCATAGATAAATATTTTACCTCGTTAAGATCTTAGATCCACAAAGACAATACATATATACTTATGTCTGCAGTAAAAGAAAACCGATTTTGATCTTCCTATAGTGTATCTGTGAGTTTAATAAAATTTCTTTCCTCAGATGATTTTTACTCTCTCGACTATTGCAGATCTGCATATACAATATAAAGAGAAAACTTATTTATCGATACTAATTTTATTGTTTTTAGACTTGCAATCTATTAAATGGAAAAGTAATTTAAAAAAACTTCTATTCGACGAACCCCTGTTTTCTTTAGCCGCCGCCATGACTCTTTTCTTTTCTTTTGTAAGCACCTAGGGTTAGAGTATTCTTTTGAAATCTCGTAAAAAATTAGCATGCTAAACTTTATGATAGCCGCTTTTAAATTGTGGAATCTTAAAAATAATAGGTGATAAGAGATTTATGTGGACGGATTACAACTAAGGCATACCAAAAAAGAAAACAAACAAATAAATCAATGAAATATTTGTTTTATGCATGAATCTTTTGCCAAGTGGGTAAGCGTTGAAATTTACTATTTAGGGCTGCATGCCATCCTTTTATAACGAGCCATCTTCACATTTTAATTCAACGAATTACCTCTCATCATAAACAATATAAATCTTCTTTATATACTCCCATTCTCTTAAAAGGGGTTATATGAATTTAAAATGAGAATATATGCAAAGATAAAAATTATAGGAAAGGCTAGAATTTCTCTTATCCTTATTTCTTTATCTTTTAGTCCCTTTTTATAATAAAAATAATATCTCTATATGAAGCAAATGATATCCATTTAATAGTATATGATATTCTTTTATTTTTATAATTATAAATGCTTTGTTTTCTTAAAAGTAAATATATTATTATATATAGGATAATTTATTTATTTTTACATATATAAAGAATAAGTAGTCAATTAAATAAATAATAGTTAAAAAATGTATGTAATAATATTGATAGATAGTAATACATAAATTTGAGAATATATTATAGTGTTAATGAATTTAAGATTATTTATTAATTATACATATATGCATTATATGCATTAAAATGATTTCAAACTTTTACCTTCTTACTCTCGAGATTAACTAACTTGGAATTTTTACGTAATCTAATGAATATATCAACTATATCAAGACTATTGTTACGTATGGTGATGTTACACCACAATGTGGTGTTGTGGAAAGAGGAAACAAAATTGTTAGCTATGTTCCCATTTTATGTGTTTATTGATGGGCATTACACTATTTTTGTCTATCTGTTAAATTGTATTTTGGGATCTAGGGTTGTCTATCAATTAGTCTTGTTAAAGATCACATCAAATTCATCATCCCCACAAATAAAAACCAACATAAAACCTAGGAGATTAGCTCTCCCTTATAGTAGCAAGTCAATCATCAAACCCTAGTTGATTTATGTTTAATGTTGAGTCAAGTGAAAAGGAGATAATCCTAGCTAACCTAATTGGATCTAGGATCACTTTTCCTACTCAACATTTTGGTGAACTCAACATATCTTACACTTGCAATTTTATGATTTTTCATAGCATAAAATTTTGAAAATTCAAAACATAGATTTTTCGAAGACCTTATTGTTGATTTGAAAGGGTTTTATGCCCAAAAACTATGCATTTTTATTCTTCCATCATTATACATAAAATAAAAATTGCAAATCATTTAAACTAAATTGCATAATTTTAGATCTTATTTTTCCTTATTATGGCTTAGATTTGAGTTATTTTCATTGATAAATTCAATTGAAATACTATTTTGTCATTTATGCATGCATGTTTTAGTGAAAAACATAAAAAAATGAAAAAAATGCATCTAGAATTTTCATTTCAAGAGATAAAATAGTATTTCTTTTTATATTTTTTGAAAAAAATAGTTAATTACAACATCTCAATTTAAAAATAATCATTTGAACATATTCAATTTCTCTTAAAATATCAAAATTGCTTGCATATACATTATTCATATAGAAAATTAGATTTTTGTGCATTTCCAAAACCCTGTTCACTTCCAAAATTGAACGTATGAAACAAATGAACCTCAAACACTATAGGTGGTTACCAAACTTTGAATTTCTAAAATTGCTTGTCTATTCTAGGGTGCATAGTGCCCTTTCTAGTAAGTTTGGAATATTTTTTTGTGAAAATCCCTGTCAGTGTTCTCTTGAGATTTGTGTCATGTTTTGGAAGTCTATTATGAAAACCATATGATTTTTCTATGCATTGTGAATTTTCCCTAATTTACCTAATTCAGTGCATACCCCCTAAAAAAGAAAAAGGATAATAACATGTTTTCTTTTCAAAGAAGATATGCATTGGCCTTCAACCAACCAATAGTTTTTCTACCTATGAGAATATTGTGATGGACTAAAGTAAAATCATTGATACATTTATTAACAACACTTTACTTAATATTCATTCCTCTCCTAGCATCTCCTCTACTTGTGAGAGTGTTTTGGTGCAATAGGATGCAATCAGTGACAATCATGACAATCATGTTAGTCCTTCTCATGATATCTCTCTTACTTGTGAAGGTATCTTTGTGCAAGAATACCCAATCATTGAGAATTATGAGAATCATGTTTGCTTCCCTCCCAAAACCTCTTATACTTAGGAAGATATTATGGAAAAAGAGGATGGAATTATTTATATATTTTTGAATTATAGTAAGGTGTCTTGCATAGATGAACGTTCAAAATTGATAGTACATCATCCATTAATAGAAGATTGCCAACAAGCTAAAATTATGAACCCACATTTGATTATTGGACCTCTAGAAACTCCTCTAATTATTGGACCTCCTAAACCACATCTCATTCTAGGACCTCCTAATCCACACGATCATATCTTAAAATTTACAAAACAGATCACTAGTAATCATGTGCAACAAGATACATTGAAGAAACAAAATTATCATAGTATTGATCACAAATATAACACTAGAAATAATAAGCAACAAAAAAATTGCCAAAATCCATTCCATTAACTCTACTATATCTTCCACCCTCACCTAGCCTTCCTCAATGTAATGGTAAATAATATGATCTTGTGGAGAAAATTTGTAATAATCCTTGGCCAAGATCTCCCTTTGAGACTTGATTCAAACATCACCTACATATTATGAGATTATCCAAGACACTTTGCAGAAGATTGATATCTCACCTTCTATCAAACTGAATGATGTAGTAGCCTTGTTTGATTGTATGTAGGAAAAAAAATGGATATTACCTTCCCCTAACATGAATTACCTCTACTTGAGGTCCAAAAAAAACATGAGGCTCTAATGATAATGGTTTCTATTAATAAAACTAGGACTAGGTGTACTCTCATTGATAATGGACCAGGTTTTAATATTTGTAGCATTGATCTTCTAGATAAACTTGGTTTGGATAAGAATCTCATATAACCTAATGATATTTATATTCGTGGATTTAATAATGTTAGTAGAAAATCATATGGACAATCACACTACCCATTAAGGTAGGATCTATGGTTTACTTAAACCTATCCATATCATCTTAGAACCACTTTCATATAATTTCTCTTAGGTAGATTGTTGATTCATGCCATGAAAGGAGTCATGTCTACTCTTCACCATGAGATGAAGTATGAATATAATAACAAGATATATGTAGTTAAAGAAAATGAAAAAAAATATAATTCACAAATTGATGCCAAACATAACAATTCTGACACTCTTAATACTTTGATTTCATCTTGAAAAGTTTAACCATTACATTCTAATAATAATGATACTATGAATTTTCTCTTGGGTGACGATTTGGAGTCATTATATTTTACACCTTTTTTCAATGGGGAGTCTTAAATATTTCTATCAAATTCCAAAGAGTTGAATACAAATTATGATCACGATATTGCTTTATCTTCAAACACATGTTTCGGTGATGATTGGGGTTCATTAGATTTTATACCATCCTTTATTGGAGAGTACAAAATCTCACAATATAAACCTAAAGAGTCTTGTGTTTTATTTACTAAATCTTGTTTTACTTCAACAAATCCAAAAACATCACCCCATGATGGTGATGGGGGCTCTTTATCTTTTTTCCCTCATGTGTTGGCTATGTCTAACTTTAAAAATTTGAAAAAGGATATGAATTCTTGTGAAATAATAATTTTTTCTCATAAGAATCTAGACAATACTTCTTTATCTGAATTAGACAAGTGTTATGGGGCTTTGATATAAAATTCTTTCTAAAAGTGGATATGATGAAAAAATGAATCAACGAGATAATGATCATGTGAAGCATATATTGTTCCTTTCAAAAAGGGGTTTAGGTTTCCAACCTTCATATCTGTCTTCATCTCATCCACCACCATCTACTATATTTAAAACATCATGTGATAAGTGAGCAATTTTTTCTTCACAAGAGAAGAATTTTCCTCCTCAATCTTTATTGGAGCAAGAGCATATTTTTTCGAGTCTCCTCAAAGCATGTTTGATTACTCTTCCTCATCCAGCACATAAGAAATTTATAATAATAAGTTTTTTTTGTAAATATCATCGAGTGCATGACCATTCCACCAATGAATGTTAGGCCTTGGGTAGTAGAATACAACAAATTAATGATTGTGGTGCTCTTCCATATGTTGATGTACCTAATCACTCTAAATAATGATATTTATTCTATGGTTTTTCTCCTCACTATGTGGCATTTGTAGCTTTATGTGTTTCCTCATTTCCATTTATGGTGGTACAATCTTAATTGCAAGCACATTTTGCATAGTGGCAACATGATTATCTCTAATGTGCTTGTTTTTGCTTTTGTACTTGGGGGGAAAGGATAACTATTTTTGGGAGGTGTGTATTTTTTTCAAGGATCCCCTCTTGCCCCATTTTTCCTTAAAATACCAACAGAGAAACTATGTTGACATCTTAAGGGGGGGCATATCACCCTATCCACTTCATAGATGTCTTGTGAGATTAAACTTCTTGACATACACCTTTGGTGGTGGTGTTGTGTATAACACCCCCTATGGAATAGTTATCAATTCTTCCACTATGACATTGATAATTTATTCATCTCTTGCAATGTTAAACTTATATGTGCTCCTTGAATAATGATTAGAAAATAGTCCATGTATTTGGCATCATGAAGCTTGCTAATTCATGAACTTGAGAATTTTTACATGGCTACCTAGCATCACACAACTTACTTTCTAATGGAGCCATTTGTTCCATGTGTTATTTAACATCCTTATGAAAGCACCATTTTTCTTAAACATCATATTTAATGGATGATGTTTGGTATTCAAGAAAAAATTAAGACTAAGGTCTCTTTCCCTTGCCAAATCAAATCCTTTTAGTATTAACCTTATATTTTTGATTTGTGGTTGTTATATGTCTTGTTGTTGTTATATGTTTGCATCATGTCTACTTTGTACTTTGTTCCTTCACATTATGTTTGCATTATGTTATGTTTCATTTTGTATCTTCATTGTGTATGTTTTGTGTTTGACATGCTACATTTCATCTCATACATGTGTGTTCCTTTTTCGTCATGTTGTCTTTCCATAAGACATTTGATCTTTGGGGCCAACGTATCCCCTAGATTAAACACTATCCTATCTCTTACATATTAAGAAAATAGTCTTGAGATATTCTTACTTTAGTGTGAGTCTAAGCGTAAGTTCATAATCTCACTAAAGTAAGAGCTAAATGTAGCATTGAAATATTTTACCATTGAAAATTTCACATTTGGTTTAGCCCTCCCATGTTTTTGGACCTAATTATGCATTTAATTTCCAATTTTATAAACATCCTCAAAAAATAAAACATGGGAAATGAAATTATGCATTTTATATTTTTCCCCTGACACTTTTGGCCTTGAAAAGGATTGGTCTAGTCTATGGTGCACCATGCCCTAGACCAACACTTTTGGCTCGAAAATTGAATATGTCGGTGTTAGAAAATTATTATTTGAATTTCCAATTTCATTTTTTGGCCATCAGTATTTGATTTTTGAGAAATAAGAACAATTAAATATAAATACTTGTCATTTTATCATTTGAAATCCTAATGATACCTAGAAGAACACTTAGCAATTTCAGAGAACGAATTGAAGATTGTAAAATTAGTCAAGGGAAAAAATAGTAGCATTATCACAACACTTTCATCAATCAAGCTCAATTTTGCAAGAGATCAAGAAAAATGAAGATAATTATGCATAAGGAGATATTATTCAATCATGCCAAATCATGAAGATGTATTTAGTTATCCTTTACATGCTAGTTGCAACAGTCCATTATGTCTTATGAGGTAACCTTTTGTAGGTCTATCAAGCAATCAAGGCATCCATCAATTAAATTTTGTGGAAAATTATGTGACATCACTTCATCAAGGGTTTCACATCAAGATAACATCATCATTTGTCATTTATCAATTTTAGTCAATTATTGTTATTTTGACCTTTTCCCAGCCTAGGGAATCCCCTTTGATCATCATTAGTCACTATACATGGAGGTAGGAATACCAACACAGGGTTTGAATTAGGAGAGATCCTATACAACACAAAATTTTCCCTATTTCCATGTGTGCAAGTCAAATATGAAGGTTTCAATAGGTGATAATCTCAAAAAACAAAGTACAAATATAATGCACACTTTAAGCTTTTTAGATTCATAAAATTAGGATTTCAGTCTAAGGCATGCATCACACCCTAGACCAACCAATTCAAGCTCAAATTTTAATCACAAGTTCCTCTTTGTGTGTTAGTCTCAGATCTAAAGTTGTTTTGTAACTTTCTATTTTCATCTATCCACTAAATTGTATATTTAGATCTAGGATAGTATGTCAATTATGCTTGTTAAAACACACATCGAATTTATCATCCCAACAACTGAAAAATAACATAAAACCTAGGAGGTTGGACCCCCCTTGTTGTAGAAAGTCAATCATCAAACCCTAGGTGATTTATGTTTAATGTTGTTAAGTGAAAAGGAGATAATCCTGGTTAACCTAATTGGATCTAGGATCACTTTCCCCACTCAACAACATTTGTAAATGATTTAATTTGAAATAAGTTCTTGCAAATATGAAGATATATAATGAATAACTAACTTGAATTGAAATGAAACCACAAAGAGTTAGCACTCTCCTTCTCCCTTTTGTCTCTTTTTTTTCCTAAAAGGAAATGAGTAAATGGGTCAATATACTAGATAGTCCATATTTAATTGGTGAACTATCATAATTTACCTTAAACCTAAGAAATTTAGAAAATTCAAAGAATATCACCATACTTCTATATATAATAATTAGAATGCATTTTCATTTCAAAATATAAGAATGAATATACGCAAAAAATAATATCTTAAAAAATATCTTATGTTTTGGTACAACTATTATATAGTTTTTAGCTCAAAAATATCCTTTAAAAATTATTTTTGATTAAATTAATAGCTCAAATATATTTAATAATGATTTTTTTTGGTATGTACCTTATAAATGTGAACTACTTGTAATTGTAAGCATTAATATTGTAACTCTAAATCTTAGAAAAAGAAGTGATATTTAACAAAATATTTTGTATTATATCATCTATTTATTTAATTGAATAAATAAAATATAAATTGTTCAACATTACCCATGAATTACGAGTTAACTATTATTGATTTATTATTTACACTTAAATTAAGTATAACTATTTTTGAGATTTTCAAGCTCTATTATATTGAAATTATATATATAATTTAGAACAAAAAAATGACATTTCACAATATCCAAGTATTTTCTACCATTCCATCTATTTATTTACATGATCAAACAAAATATCTATGACTTTCCATTGCTCATAAATTACAATATATATTTGTTAATACATTATTCTTTATGTAATGTGTAAATTATATTTCATATATTTTTAAGTTAATGCTAAGTTTCTCAGTTGAGAAGTATTATTGGAGAACTATCTTTGATCTCCTTTTTATAATAAATTGAATAACTTGGGTGAATTGGTTGCTCTTAGGGCTCTTAAAAGACAATTTTGATGCAATGTAGCCTGGAAGGATTAAGAGGCCCAGGGAATGAAACAAGGAATCCACTAGAATTTATCCATCATCTTTGATATATTGACACAATAATTTTTCTCCCAAATGGTTCAAAAGAAAAAAATGGCTATTGGAACCTTGGCATTGCTCTTAAATGAGATATTTTACTATCTAATGCATTCATTGTTGGCATGGAAAAATGATTTGAAGTTGACAAAAATTGAGAAAGGTTAATGTATAGGGATTCAATAGCCACCTATAGGTGTAAATGAGTCATTATTAGGTTCTATTATTTGAGAGAAAAGCCAAGAAAGGGTTTGATAATTTATTTCTCCTAGGGATTTAAAGAGACTACCTTGGCATAAATTTTCCCATAAGGATTATGAGACTTGGAGAATGAAATGAGGCCTCCACTAGTATTCACCTACCCACCCTAAAATGACCACACATTCATTTTGGTCTCATGAGTTGACACAAAAAGGATATTGGTACCTTTATGCTACTCTTAAATGAGACTTTTTAGAAGATTGCATTCATTGTTGGAATGGTCATATGGTATGGATTTGATCAAAAATAAGATATGATATTGTAAAGGGACTTGAAATATACTTGTAGGTGTGAATGTGTAATGTCCCCTTTTTTTTGAGATCTATATCAGAGCAGTGGTTAGCCTACTATTTAGTTCTCGTAGGCTAATGAGATGTGTAGGGGGCCCTTTGGAGGGTATTTAGGGACTCCAATAGGCTTGATGTTTTCATTTTGGCATCTTTAGCTCAATGATCTAGTATTTTTCTTGGTAGGCATTATGAAGTTAGTTCAAGAATTCTTTGTTCACACTTGCTATTTATAGTAAGTGCTATCAGGTTTAGTGTCGGCACATGTGTAGTTGGTATCTGTGTCAGAACACTCTTAAGAGGTTATTGCTAGATCTTTGCTAGGAGTAATTAAATCATTAAAATGATTGTATCATTTAATGTTATAAAGTTACTTTTAATAAAGTACTTTATAATATGGCATTATAAGGTGAATAAAGTAACTTTAATTAAAATGATATATTTTAAGTTACTTTAATATTATTTCATTAAATGACACATGTTTCAAAAAGTGAATTTAAATAAAAGATTTAAAGAGGCCAAATGAGGTGTTGGTTTTTGGAAAGGAATTACTTTATTATTTTAATAAAGTTAATTACCAAGAGGGGCATAGGGTTTGGAGGTGAATAAAAGAGCAATGAGAAGTCACTTTTCATTATCTAGTTTATTATTTTACAAGCATTAGAGTTGAGCAACAAGGGTTTGTAGGTATTGCATTTCAAGCTGTTCTAAGGATGAAAACCATCGATTAGGACAAGATCTATAGGCGTGAGAGATCACCTAAGGATTCTAGATTGAATGGTCTTAGATCATTATCAAAGCTTCATTGATTCTCTTGGAGATCTTCATACAGTGGTTTATAGAGTTTTTAGGATTCAATTTGATATTCAGTTTGAAGGGATATTTAGGGTGGAATAATACAGGTTTGAAGATCATTGATATTCATAGCTGTTGATCAAGCATTTTCATATATGTAATTTATGCTATTGTTTTCAGGTATGAATTATATGTATTCTCTGAATCATTAATACAAATTTTGGTTATTTATCTCTTGTGTTGGTTTGGAATTGTTCTTTTGCAAAATTCTATATTATCTATATTGTTGGGGAAATTTAAATAATCTTGAATAGTGTAGGTTATTACATTGATATGAAAGCTTGAGTTTTTTCCTGCCAACCTATATTAAACACCTAATAGCCGCTTGAATTTCATAAAAGGAGACACCAAGATGTCTCCAGCGACCACTTCGGCAACATTCAACCACTAAAGACAAGTAATTTCTGTGTGAAGGTGGTCAAAGCTTTAATCTAGCATGGAGGTTAGATAAACCATTAGTGCAAATGAGACAAAACGATAGGTAGAAGGAAAAAAATACTATAGAGGTTGAGTGAATTCAGATGAGACAAAGGCAATAATCCATTGAAGATACATATATTTATTATTGCAAATCTTATATACATAAGGCTACATCCCTATTACTCATCGTGAAACCTCCAGATAATGACGTAGGGTGATATTGCAGCTAGCTTTAGCTGAGAGCATGAATGATGTTGTAAGTTTCCAAGCCAGATGTATGACTTATCCCTATCGCAGCATTCCACTAAGAGATCTACACCTGAAACTATGATTAGAAAGTCTATAGTCAACAGTTAAGGACGTGAGGAGCAAAGGAGCAAATACCTAGGGTGGCGTTGCACTCAGACTTTAATCAACGGCTAATAGGTATTGCTGCCATCCCTTCAAATCCATCGCAGATCATAATGGAGCTATGTATCATGCATTGGAAAAACTAGCGATGATTATTAGAGGTGAATTATATGCGGAAAAATTCCTTGGGAAGTCCTTGGATTGACTGAAGGAATCAAGCTTACAATGAAAGAATCGAGACTTCCCTATGTGCTAGCTTAAGTTATGGAAAGATAAGGATGTGTAATCGATTCTTTTAAATCCTAAGTGGAGGTCATAGTAAGTCAAAGGGAGGCATCGGTTAATTTGGAGGCAAGTAGACAAAGTCGTGCGATTGAAAATCTCACCGCAACATATATTCCATATGTGACGTCTTCTAGTGCATATCATGGCTTCTTTTCTGAGCAGGTCGGCCTTTGAGGAATTGGTTTATGCCCTCATAAGGGCCGCCCAAGATCAGAGATTCTAGTGTGAGGGTTATTCTGAGCGATTATCATTTTCAGATATTAAAATACTAGTTGTAGCCTGTTGTTATTATCTAGGTGTGGGATAGTGCTGTAGTTGTCCAAATAAATGCCCATAATGAGTTACTATATTTTATCAGTATTCTGAACTGATGTAAATTACTCTTTAGTTGTGTTCAATGGGAGGATAATTAGATCTGTTATGTATTTCTGAGTGCATATTTGTATTTTGTGGGAAATGGGAGTGACATGTTAGACCAGTTCATTGTCAAAGCAAGTTCTATGCATCAATAGTACTACTGTAGACATTTTCCTAGGTGTTGAAACTCTTATCTGGTAGTGTATTTGTTCATCATATATATCTGTTCATGATTGGAGGTTATTTAAATACAAAACATGGTTTATCCTGTCAAGTAAAGGGGTAGAAACAAAAATTAGAAGTGCATTATTCTGGACATGTTGATCAAACAAGGACACCATCACTTCTGCAGGGTGCTAATATTCATAGTCATTTATACCGGAATACCAGCGTATCATATTGCTAATACTTACTGTAGACACATAAAAATAACCCTGGCCTTTAGGTTACATTTTTCTATATCAAACTTCTTCCTCACATAATTAAATTATTTAATTAAATAATGTTCTAATTCAACCTATTAATTAAATTATTTAATTAATTCATGTCCTATATTCCTCCATGATTGTTTAAATAAATAAATTGTATTTGTTTATTTAAATACGTCACTAGAACTGATCTTTACACCTATAATTAATTAAGTTTCAAATTTATTTAATTACTCATTTCTGCCTACAAATTAAATAATTACTATTAATTATCTAATTTGTTCATTTTCTCATTCAATTAAATAAAATTATTTATTTAACCCACTTTTCATCACACAAAGTAAATAATTAAAATAATTATTTACTACCTCTTTATTCCCACTTTTGAATTAAACCATTATTTAATTTCAAAATTCAACCTTCCTCCAAAATCAAATAATTTTTATTACGATTTGATTTTCCAACTACCTCTTTTTCTATCTCATTTATTCTCCACCATTGATTTAATTGTCTCCAATTAAATTTCAACCCTTCATTTCAAATCTTGTCCTAACTTTGTCCTAATGTTTCCCTAACCCTAATGCTCCTCATCACATTGAATTCTAGCCTTTGATCTTGGGGCTTTACCAACTTCTAATCCTGGCCATCTAGATTCTCAATGTGACATTCTTTAAAAAGGGTATCTCTCTAGTCATTTTCATTCATACACACACAACATGCTTGAGAACTCTGAGTACTTGAACACACATTACTTCAATATTTTGTTTGTCTTAGGCATAGGTTATAGTTGCACTTCAATTTAAGGGCAATTATACAATTTGTAGCAAGATGGGGAAGGCCAATAGAGGTTAATCAATGGAGGCTTGAAGACCAAGTGACTTTGCTTCATGTTTTTATGCTTCTAGTTTCCCTTGTGCTCTATTGTTGATTGGGGTTTGATTTATTATTCTATTTGCAATTAATCTAAAATTTTTACCCTAGTTACATTTGGTGAACCCGACGATGCTTGCATATCGTAGGTATATATTTTTTTAGATGAAAATTTATGATGAAAAAAGTCTGCATGTTATAGAAATCTCTTTTTTTTACAAAGTTCGCTACCTTCTGATATGTGGGGAAGTTGAGTGGTTTGAAGAATTATTTTTAGCAAATCGACAATCCCATTCTCATTTTTCTGAGGGAATTACTCTTCCCTTGTAGGTCCTAACTATTCTTTCCCAAGAAGCACTTCCCACCCCACACGACATATCCTTATCCAATAATATCAATAGTGCTAATCTTGAAGCTTATATCCACATCACGCCTTTTGCATATCAATCTCTACTTGCTTTTTTTTTTAGACTTGTAAAAGTTGAGTGTCTCCCATGGTTTGGCTATGCAAAGTGTGCCTTTTGTAGCCAACTATAGAGAGGGTTGACCCCAAATAGGTTTCATAAATGAAAATGTATTATAGTCTTATTGAGTGATATATCCTAAAGAATGATATAAGAGCAAATGGTAAAGTTTATTTATGGCTGAAATAAAGATCTTAGAATTTTGATTTGGAGGAAAGATTTCCATTTGGGGTCTGAAAGTGTTATTTTTGACATAACTATGTTTTCATATTTTGTAAATCAAAAGAAATGAAATGTTAATTTATGTTAAGCAATAGCAAGGTCCTAGATAGATTGTGCCCTTGCCATGTCTCATCCACTCAAAGATTTATGTAGTGCATCATAGAGGAGGCCAATCTCTCCTTCATCTATTGCTACTTGATGGGGTATGTGAGTGACATGCATTGTGAAATGACTACAGTAGGTGGTATAACTAATCTAATATTGTGAATAAGAATTTATAGGAACAATGAATTTGTGAAACAAAGTCATACAAAGTGGATTTAGTTTTAGACCTACTAATTGCATTTTCTAGAAGTTTCTAAAGCATCTTCAACATACCATTTTGACTTTAAATGTTGTGTTTAATCAAAGATTTTGTTTTAAATGCTATGTTTAATTGGTGGTAGAATCTTTTGTTAGAGAAATATTCCAAGCACATGCATTGAAAAATAGAGAGGAGGTTGTGGTAGAAGCTTCTATTTTAAATGTTGTATCGGTGGTTCAAAAATGGTTGGGAGAAACTTCTAATTTCAATGCTAAGTTTGACAAAAGCTATTTACCTGATCATTACCTGTTGTGTAAGCTGAGCTGAGTTGACTTTAGAAACTCTGTCTTTGTCTCACCAAAGCCATGTGTATGAGGGGCGGCAGGCAGTCAGCTAAACCCATGACATGCATTTATTCATTTGGCTTGACTTTTTTTCTTTTGAAGTGTTGAAGCATTAATTCTGCTTGAAGTTTTTGATTTTGAAGTGTTAAAGCATTAATTTGGCTTAAAATTTTTACTTTTGAAGTGTTCATGAAGGCTTTCCGCCGCTAACCCTTGGTTGAACACACCCAGTCTAGTCATTCATTACTCTTCTAGTGCTATTGGTTTTAGCTACAACCAAACTATCCTTCACTGGGATTGACATTTGACTTCTCCATTTTGGCGCGTTATAGTCCCCATGCTATTGGTCTCAGCTCCTCTAAAATCTTTGGCTGGTATTGACATTTTGCTACTCCAGGTTGGCGTGCTACATCTAGTTTTGATCGCTTTGCTGCTCTTCATGTTCTACTATTTCTCTGTAAAATTTTGGCAACAACACGTGAATGTTTACAATAGTCAACTTGTAACTCGATTTCCTCAGTTGCCTGTATTAGGGCTTGCCGCGACTGACCATAGGGAGTATTTTAGATATTAATTCTAGACTTTAATTTTTAATTTTTAGTTTTAGTTTTAGTCTAATTTATTGTTAGTTTTTAGTTTTAGTTTTAGTTGTTAGTTTTTAGTTTTTAGTTTTAAGATTTAATTTAGATTTCAATTAGTTTTTTTTTTTAGTTTTAAATTAGATTAAAGATTTTTATTTAGGTTAAGATTTCAGATTTAGATTTTTAATTTAATTTAGATATTCAATTAGATTGTAATTAGATTTATAATTATACTTTCATTAGATTCAAATTTTTTAATTAGTTTTTAATTTATATTTTCAATTAGATTGTCATTAGATTTAGAGTTTTAGTTAGATTTTAATTTAATTTAGATTTTCAATTATATTTTAATTAGATTTATAATTAAATACTTTAATTAGATTTAGGTTTTAATTAGACTTTAATTTAATTTATCTTTTTAATTGTATGATTGTATGATTGCCCTCAAATAATTATTTTAATTATTTACTTTGTGGGATGAAAAGTGGGTTAAATAAATAATTTTATTTAATTGAAGGAGAAAATGAACAAATCAAATAATTAATGGTAATTATTTAATTTGTAGATGAAAATGAGTACTTACATAAATTTGAAACTTATTTAATTATAGGAGTAAAGATCAGTTAGTGACATATTTAAATAAACAAATACAATTTATTTATTTAAACAATCATGGAGGAATATAGGACATGAATTAATTAAATAATTAGGAATTATTTAATTAATAGTGTAAATTAGGACATAATTAAATAATTTAATTATGTGAGGAAGAAGTTTGACATAGAAAAATGCAACCTGAAGGCCTAGGTCATTTTTATGTGTCTACATTTTACCCCTCTTTGACATAATGCATTTTATCGAGTTGTCTCAAAGAAAATAAGTCAACAATATGCCCCAATGTAAAATTAGGGAGAGGAAGGATGAGGAGGAGGTAGTTGTATGCCCCTCCAAACATATACCCATGATATGCAAACTTTCTTGATGTCACATCGAAGACACATTTCTTGGGATTTAGGTGGACCTTATATTCTTCTAGCCATTTGAAAATATTTTCCAAGACTCTTAAGTGATCACCACGTGTCAAGTATTTTTCCAAAAGATCATCAACATAGTCTTCCATCAATATGTGCACGAGATCATGAAGTATGGTGGTCATAGCTCTTTGATAGGTTGCACCTACATTTTTAGTCTGAAGGGAATGACATTCCAACAGTACGTACCCCATGGGAAAGTGAATGCGGTCTTTTGTTTTCCTTTAGGGGCAATACGAAGGTCTTTAGGGGAAATATAGAGGTCTTCAGAGGCAATGCTCCTTGGGAAACAACGTCTAAGTCTTCAACTATAGCACATCCTTGCTGGTCTCTAGTGACACATTTTTATAGTAAGGTTTTGTGTGGTCTTGATGTCCCTTGTGGGGGGTTTGAAAATGGATTGATAAAGCCTTGTGGGTAATCCATTTCTCTTTATTTCCTTTTGGACCTTGTTTCGACCATGTAAAATATGCTCAAATGTGGATGATGTAGAACTATGACTATGAATGATATGATTTTAGTCTATGCTTTTTGGATTTTTTTAATATAAGGAATGAATGCTAATGCAACTATGTTTTTTGGTCTTTTTTGGAAAATATAAAGGATACTAAATGCTGATTAATGTCTAAAATGATGGTGTACTAACATGACTTTGTCTAAGTATGATAAAGTGTAGGCAAGCTTTTAAAGGTAATCAACTTTGGGAGATTTAAGAAGAGGTTACCAACCATGCAAAGTTTAACCAAGGCTTCAATTTAGTTTTTCAAAGGACATTTTGTAAGAGACAAAGTGAGTTCCCAATAGGATTGACAAGCTAGAAAAGATTCACCAAAATGGCAAAAGATAACTGGTGTGACAGATGACTTGGTTCTATGACAATTTTCGTTGAAGGAAAGGTTTATCCAAAGCATGGAAAGTTGGCCTATTTTAAAATCTACAAAGGTGACTGTCCTAAAAAGTCTGATTGATTTGAAGATAAGGAGGACTCTAAATTGTAACTAAGGTTCACAACTAGTATGTCTATTGCTATGGCTAAATGATACTAAAAGGTGCAATGATGAAAAGTGTGAGAAAATATTTTTGGTTTCTATTTAGAGATCATTGTGAAAGGATAATCAGAGACATGTTTTGACTATTTGACCTCAAACCATGACAATGGATTTTTTTTTTTTGATTGTTAGGAAATTGTGGTTTAGATTTAACAAATGTGTCATTTGA
>VDFB02181353.1:0-10146 GCA_007258455.2 Sequoia sempervirens | reverse complement strand
CTCCTTCAGTAGACCCCACATTATACAGGCAGTTGGTTGGCAGTTTGTTGTACCTGACACATTCTCGTCCTGATCTTTCCTTTGCGGTTGGCCTTGTCTCTCGGTTCTCCCATGATCCTCATGAGAGCCATTGCCAAGCAGCCAAACGTATTTTGAGGTACATTCGGGGCACCACACACTATGGCATTCACTACACTTCAGGATCCCCTCACATCATTGGCTTCACTGACTCCGATTGGGCTAGTGATGTCAATGATCAGAAGTCTACTTCTGGCTTTATTTTTTGCCTTGGTTCTGGTCCTATCACATGGTCTTGCAAGAAGCAGTCTGCTATTGCATTATCATCTACAGAGGCTGAGTACCGAGCAGCAATGTTAGCCAATCAAGAGGTTTTATGGCTTCGGTAGTTGATGACAGAGTTTGGGTTTCCTCTAGATAGTCCCACTATTCTTTGGTGTGACAATCAGAGTGCCATTCACATTTCTCGCAACCCAGTGGAGCATCAGCGGACTAAGCACATTGAAATCCACATGCACTTCATCAGGCAGTTGATTCAGGATGGTTATCTCATCTTGGGGTACATTCCTACAGAGGAGCAGGTTGCAGAGATCTTCACTAAACCTTTGGCATCTCCGCGCTATCTTCAGTTGCGCTCCATGCTTGGGGTGAAGGAAGTTGTCCTTGGGGGGTCTTAGTGAGGCCTTCCTTCCTTCATGTTTTTTTTCAGCATGTTTCTTTATCTCTTTTTGGAGAGGAGTTTTTTCCCACTGGGTTTTCTCCTTTACTCTGCTTTATAGAGATTTTGTTGTATTCGGGTACCTGATCAGGCCATGTTGCCGGGACCCTCTGTTGCATTGTAGTTCCTTTGCTTTCTTCTGCATTGTTTGTAGCTGCATTGTAGCTCATCTTAAGGGGGGGTGTTAGAGTAAAGTAATTAATTAACTTTACTCTCCTCTTAAGATTTCACTTTATGCACTCATATTAGTCATTTAATAATTAATATTTAATTATTAAATGCACTCACCTTAGGGTTAGGTTTTCCTTTTGGTGTTGAACTCCTTTATAAGGATTGATCTCTTGTATTGTATTCTTCTTCTTGATTCATTTTTTCTCTGATAATACATCTTGCGCATTGTCAAAGCAAAGCCATTGTTTTGTTTCCTACAAATTTCTTTCTTGTGACAAATTTTTTGCATGCAAGTTTCTTAGGCTTAATAGATTTGTTTTTTTATCAAATCTTACAACATTCTAGAGCATTATTCAAGCATCAAGAATCATGTCAAAGTCTTCATGAATCATATTTTTTAATTTTCTAACAATTGTGATGTAGGGTTTAATGATTCAAGGTAGAATTTCATTCAAGATCTATCCTATTCATGTAAAAGTCATGATCTACAACCATTGGAGCCATTTCATACATGTTTACAACACTTTATTGCTAGGGTTTAGTGAGTTGCAACATCATATTTTGTTCATTCATCATTCTCCATTCCTATTTTAATTCATTTCAAGGTTTGATTACCAAAATGGGGTTTGACCAAGGAAAACCATTTTCCACTAACAAAAAAACATCTTCCCCTCTCTTTAGTGTGTTATTTGTAGGTTTAGATTGAAGATACATTGAAGAGAAAGTTTGAAAACAAGTTTTCATAGTGTTCAAAGTTTTTAAAGTTGCCACCTTCCATTGGAGATAATTGGAAGACTTCTACAAGTTGCAAATCAAGGTTTCATATTTGAAAACTAGTTGGGAAGAATAGACCAGACCTTGAAGACTAGATTTGTAATTTGAAGCTTTAGAAAACCCTAACTAGACTGATACACTAGTTCTAGTGTATGATTCCTAGAGTTTAGGTCAATTTTTAGGTTTTCACAAATTTAGATACCCATTTGCTAGATTCTTGTTTTTGCACAGAAACCCAGATCTGGGACTAATGCTCCCAAGCTAGCATATGAGTCCTAGTTATCATTAAAGTCAAATATCTAGCATTTCAAAGATCCATTTAGTCATCTTTAGATTTCTAGGTGCACACATTTCATCTTGCAACTTTTTTTTTCATACTTTTCTTGAAAATTTAGTGAAGCATTGCATCATATTAGGGTTAAATATTACAACTTGCATTACATTTGTCTTTCCAAGCCCTACCTTGGTGGTGAACCCCTCATTAGTTCACAATTAGCCTCTAGGATAGTCCTATTGCAAGATCTCTTTCTCCTTTGCATTGAGATCTCTAGGGTCATCCTTGAATGAAAGAGTGAAGAAGATTTTTATTCTAGGTCCCAAACCCTAGAACCCAAATAATTTCTCAACCCTTCATGGATTATTCCTTTTGTTATATGTGTGAGAAATGGTATTTAAAATTAGTTGTGTAGAAACATTATCATTATAAAGTTACATTTTAGGTGGTTCTAAGATAAGCATGGGTTTGTTTTGAACTTGTGGTTTTTGTTAGGATGGATAAATGATAAGTTTAGACTTACGAGATTACTTCAAGGGATATCTAATGTGCATAACCTCAAAAGAATTATCCTTATTTTCATTATCTATTAGTGAAGGCGAGTCTAATGTCTCTTCATCATCTTCATCGAAGAAATTACTATTGTCAATGTTCTCATTTTCTTCCACTAGGATATATTCCCTAATAGGAGAGTTTTTAGGAGAGCTACAAACTAGATGTTCATGACATTCATTGTTTGGTTCTTCTAAAATGACTTCATCATAATTAGGGGACTCATCAATGGTTTGATTATTTTTCTTACCAATGTTGGCATTATTTTGGTCAATAATGTTTTTCCTAGTAGGAGAGGTAAGGGAATAGAGACAAATAGGACTCTCATAACTCTCATTGGTTTGATTTTCTAACACCAAAATATCTTCATCACAAATAGGAGAGATATTAGGAGAAGACGAAATTTGATTGTCATGATTATCCACCATTATACTCTCTTTCCTTATGAGTGTGAGGGATGGAAGTCCTTTTTCTTAGCATTTTTAGAGAGATAGGATATTAACATTGTTTGACCAAAAATGAAAAATACTTCTAGCCATCTAATGCAATGCTTCAAAAATATAAACAATGTATATCCAAAGAGGAAGAGTACTTTTATCCAATTTATGCAAATATTTAAGAATGCAAACAATGTTTATCCAAAAATGAAAAGCACTTTTATCAAACTTATGCAAAGATTCATGAATGTAAACATTATGTATGCAAAAGTGAAAAGTAATTTTATCCATACTATGCAAAGTTTCAAAAATGTAAACATTTTCAAATTTTTAGAATTAAAACAAGGAATTTTTTTTATTATAATATGCAATAGACTAAAAATGCATTATTGTAAATATCATTTTGGATTTTGACAATGCAATGAATGAAACAAATTAAGCTAGATTTAATAAACTTAATGAAAGAGAAAACCAAAAAATAAAACAAAAATGTAATAATAACAAATAGAAGCCTAATATAGAGATTTCAAATCCTAAAAAATGCATATCAGGACCTATTAGGGACTCATTCGCCAGTAAGGGTGAATGGGTCATGGATGGGGATTTTTGCAATGTTTTTACTAATTCTGAGGTGTTTTGCAATGAGTTACAAATGCTAGAAAGTTTAGGTCAAGCTTGATTAGGGACTCATTTTCCAGTAAAGGCAAATGGGTCCTAGATGAGGGTTTTAAAAACGTGATAACTATAATTTTTAAGTTATTTTATGTGTTTTTTGTGCCCAATTTCAAATTGTAACTCTTGTGATAGAAATTTCCAAAATTTGATGATATAATGCAAGCGAAATGAAGGGTAAATGATGACCTATATGACACCTTTTGAAATGATTTTTTTTTTAATTTTCAAATGCAAATTTATATGATCTAAATCATATGCAAAATGACTTATTTGTTTTTGTATTTTTTAGATTTAAAGAATGCAAAACAATGTAATTATCAAACCCTAGATGAGATGCAAGATTGAATGCAAAGGACACCCTAAATAAGATCTAATTCAATGCAAATGAATGCATGATCTTAGCTAGGATGAGAATAAAGACTCCAAGATCAGAAAACAACAATGTTCAATAAGTTGGGTTCACCAAGATGAAACATAGAAAAATAGTGTTCATCAAGGTGATTAGATCAAGATGATGAGCCACTATGTTTTTGTAGGGGATGTTTCACTCAATTATGAATGCCAAGATGCATAAATAACAATAAAAAATGAGTCCTAACTATTATAACAGCAATGAGGGAGGTTCTAAGAGAATAAAACAATGTGTACCTTTTTGGGAAAGTGTTGTTTTGGGGCCCACTAAGGACTCATTCGCCTTTAGTGGTGAATGGGTTCCTATTAGGGTTTCTAGAAAGTCCTTTTTGGGTTTTGTTCCTCTTAGTCTACAACTCTAGATTCTAGATGTTCATTGTTTCAAGCCTTACTGAGGACTCATTCACCTTTAGTGGAAAATAGGTCCTATTAAGGTTTCAAAAAACTAAATTATAAGTTTTTTACTTCAATGTTTGCACTTCCACATCCTCGGTGCTTAGCTCCCAAAAGTTTGAAATAAATTTTGTCGATATATTTTTGTAATCTTGCAATGTAGATAACAACTTTGCAAGTTGACAAATTTGATAATTTTTGGTCCAATCTTTTTCTCCACTTGACCTTCAACCTAGTAACCTAAAAACACACATCAAAGGGGGTAAAACTTGTTGATTGTTAGAGGATAGGGGTTTGCCTTGGTCAAACCCCTTTTAGGTAATTAAACCAAATGATGAAACAATGAAATAAGGACATGAAACATGAAACTTGAAATGATGATACCTTAGATGATGTCTTGGAATGTAATCTAGAAACTAACATGAAGCGGAAATGTAGATCTTGATCTCAAATTGGATGTGAAACAATGCTTGGAAGTGTATCTTCAATGCTACATCAACACACTTTAGCTCAACAACATGTTTGACACATTGTTCCTTTGACATGATGATATGACCTTGAATTGCTGCTATAAACTTCACTAATATGCCCTTGAAATCCTTTCAAATTCTCTTGTAAACTCAAACTTTCTCTAATGCATGAATACTCAAAGTTGTTAGGTGAAACTATGTAAATTAACCCCATATTTATACTAGATCTAGAGATTAACCCTGAAATTCAAATAATCTAAGCCAACATTAGATCTAGGATTGGAAATCATTATAATCCCGTCACAATTAAATTCAAAAAGGGGTGTCCTATGTGAGGAGGACACATTCACCACTAAAGGTGAATGGGTCCTAGTAAAACTTTCTAGGACCATGCTTTGGGGGGAAGAAATAGCATAAAAACCCCACCTCAAAAATGCAAATAAGGGGGTCTCTTATGCAGAGAGGACCCATTTTCCACTAAAGGCGAATGGGTTCTAGTGCCATTGTGTAGGACCATGCTTCGAGGGAATGAAATAACCTCAAAAATTCAAAGAAAGAGGTGTCCTATGTGGAGAGGACCCATTCACCACTAAAGGTGAATGGGTCCTAGCACTATTTTCTTAGACCTCAAATTTTCCAAATTAAATTTAATGCAATTTTATTATTGGGTTTCGGGGTAGATCTTTTGGGAGGTGTCATTAATAAGGCTTAAATTAGAATTAAAGGGGCCAATTAAGCTCAATTAACCAAAATTAATTAATGAAGCCCTAGATAAGTGTGAAAGTGTAATACAACACTTCAGAACACCCAAAATAAGGTACAATTTAAGTCCATTTTATTTAAAAGGGCCCTAGACTTATTATGAATGTGTATTGTAACACATTACAACACCAAATCAAGGCATTATTAAGTTAATTCAATATCACTTATTTCCAAATTAAGTGTGAAAAAGGGTTACTTTTTTCTATACTACAAAAGTATGATTTCAAATATTATTTGAAACTCACTTTGGTTTCCACTATTAGAGTGAATAGTTTATCTATTCAGGTTGATTAGGTTAAACAACATCTTGTGTAACTAAATGTGAAACCTTTAAGCCTCTAGAGGTTACCAAGTTGTTTGGTAAACCTCATGCACATACCTTTTGAGGTTGGAAGACTCTCCATCTCACCTCAAAGGTCACTCAACACTTGGCATCAAGGTTGATGACTTGGTGAAATAGGTTGGTTGTTTGCACACTCCAAGTGATCCAAAGGTTGACACTTATAGGACACTTGTCTACTTATTTCTGCCACATCATGGGGAATTTTGAATCCACATGATAGGTGGATTTCCTCTTCTTTTCCTATATAGGAAAGCTCGTATTGTCATTTTAATTAACTCTTTTGTCAATCTCTTTGATTGTGTGAATTGGGATAATTCTATGTAAGAGTTTTTATGGAAGCGAAAGGTTTTTTCTATTATGATCTTGTATGGGAATCCTAACATCCACTCCATTAGTGTAGTTTAGAAACACTCCTTATATTTGACACTTTATTCCATCCCAAGAGAACATGCCATTTCTACCATAAAATTTTCTTCTCGATAATATTCAACCATATAAAACCTCGAAAGTGCTCATTTTTTTAATGAGTCTTGATTAGGTAGACCCTAAACTCAGGAATCAAATTTAAATGTAATCAAAATAGTTGGACAAGAGCGTGCTACTTCCCTAGTCTAGGTGTTTTTCTTGAATTTTTTTTATGTCAATCTCTAACATCAAAGATGTGAATTCAAAATTAGGACCTGAAAATAAGTTAATCCAAAAAATGAAATTTAAATGAGTCAATCTAACCTTTAATTTATTCCTATGTTCTGCTATAAAAGAATGAATTATTATTTCAAAAATAAGAGGAAGAAATTACAATACAATAAAGCGCTACCAAAATACATCCATATTTACAAAATTACAAAGAAATTTAGAAATTGATCAAGTTAGCACAATGATTGCAATTTCATGTCAATGGAAGAACTTGCTGGAATCTAGGGGTGGAGATAGCTTTGGCTCCCTTCAAGCATCTAATGAATTGTTTGTAGTGTGTTCTCATTTTTAGACTTTGATGTCATTACTGCCCTAAGTAAGGTATTTGAGCATTTTGATTTTCCCTGGGGTATTTGAGTTTCTCTTCATTTGATCTTTCTTGTGTCATTTAAGAATACTTCTCTAACACACTTGAGTAGTATTTTTATCATTTAATTTACATTTTATCTCGTTTATAGTCTTAGACCCACTAAAGGTTTAGGGCACCCATACTTTATCTATCAATAAATTGACTATTCATGGAGGTAAAAATAAAAAAATGGGGGTTTCACCTAGGAAAATCCTTATATAGCCACACATTTTACCTCTTTGTTATGATTTTATAGGTTGAGATTAAGAGGTGACACATTGCAAAGCGAGAAAGTACGGTGTAGATCTATATGTTGCATTCCAAAAAGTTATAGATCCTAATTCACACTTCTCAAAGAAGGGCACCATAATTGTTGTCTTGTTGATTTGACTCCAAATTTTTAGGACATGTACATAGGACTCTACCTTTCTCTAATATTCTTTTATTTGATAAGTTTTTAGTTTTGTCTGTGCAAATAAATTATGGTTTTAGATTAGGTTTCATAATTTTGATTAGATTAATGCCTGGAAGCATTAGTGCGCATATACAAAATAGCCATAGAGTCCCAATGAGGGGGCTCATGAGAAGTGAGACACACAAAAACAAAAAATAGAAGTAGCTAAAACTTGACTAGCAATAGAAAAAAAGAGAGCACGTGATAGAACCAACAAGAGACCGGACCAACTATTGGTCTACCAGAAGCTTAAGGCCACTAATGGTCTACAATTTTTTAGCCAAGAATTGAAGATTAAAGGCCCCTTGTGAATGGGATAGGTCTCCTCATTACTGGGCAAGGTAAAGATGCCCCATTTCTTACCATTTTTCTTGGAGTGACCAGCATCATGACTATCCTCACTAGCCCTTTTACCATAGTCCTATTTTGAAACTTTCCTGCTACAAAACATGGATAGTGACCTGGGCTTTCTGATTGTCTCCTTGATGGATAGTGACCATGGTGTTTTCAAGAAAACAAAAGAACAAAGTTGAGGGCATATTGAATCTACTTTTAGGTTGTTATCCAATCTTAACACCTTGTTGGCTTGATTTCTAATGTAGATGCAAAGAAATATTGATCCAAGTAATCTATCCATTAGATCTAGGATTTTTTTTTCCAGATCATATTTTTATTTTAAAAAAATCATTTAAATGCAATTTTATTTTAAAATGTTAAAATATAGAAATTTAGATTTCACATCTTAATGTCACCTTGTAAAACCACTTCATCACCACATTACTAATTAATTAAGTGATTAAATAAACAATTAACTAATTATATTAATTTTTCTTATCTATCTAAAATAAATAAATAAAATTTATTTAATTATTTATTTCATTTGAAATCAATTATTCTTTAAAAGATATAATTTACACTCCTTATTAACTATAAACAAATAAATAAATAATTCAACTAAAAATCAAATTAATCTTACATCTTTATTTGTTTCCTATCTCAATTAATTAACTGATAGGCTACATATAGTTTGAATGTTGAACCTGAAAGAAGTCTCGCACTCTCAAACTACGTTCTATTGTTGTTAAAATCTTCTAGTTTTCAGTCAACCAGCAAATCAAAATGAATGGAATCTTACACCTATAGAATCTGTATCAAAATCTACAGTTATTGCAAATCATATCGTATCTGCTTGGGACTCAGATCTTCACTGTTTAGCTGCACCACTTTGTCCACCCACTATGCAAGCCACTTATTCTCCCCCGCTAATGGAAACTGACATCTCTACTGGCTACAATCTAATCTAATCATTGCAATATCTTCTATTTTCTTCTTGCACCTCCATTGTGTCGTTTCCTATAAATAAGTATCACTACAACTATTTAAAATCATTTAACTTAATCAGTGGTGCTGCTCGGGCGAGTGTTGCTCTTGTTAATATTACCACTACTCTCCCTTGTGGGGGTGGTGAAATTAGTCTTGGGCTTGGCACCAGTACCACACAGAGCCGTGGCTGTAATGTACTAGGCCCTCGCAAAATTTTTCCACGAATCTCTCTAAGATATTCTCTGTCACCCAGTGAAGGTCTTGAAAGCTGCAAGGCCTGTTGATTGACAGAGGCGAAAAGACTGAAGATTGTAAAGGTGCAAAAGTAGTCAAGTGGAAAATGGTCATGTACGATTGTACAGATTAAAGGGGCGAGTGATGTGATACAATGGATGATAGGAATTTATTCATGTTCACTAGCTTTAAGTGAGCATACTTGACAAAAATAAGCCTCAAATTAATCCTTTTAAGGTGTAAATAAGCCTCAAATTAATTTAGATGTTAAATTTGAACTGCCTAAGTATTGTGGTGAATTAGATGCTAAAAAACTAGATGATTGGATTCAACAAGTAGAAGTTTACTGTAGAGTCCAAAACCTCTTTGATGATGCTTGTAGGATCTAGTTAGCCACTCTTTGGTTGGGAGGTTCAGCTCTCACCTGGTGGGAGAGTAGGACTATAGAAAAAAATTCACAGAATGGTAGAGTCAAATTGTCTTGGTTGGAATTTGTTAGTGCCCTTAAAAAGAAATTCCACCCCTTAGGTCACATGCAGCAATTAATGATGAATTGGAAAGTGTTTAAACAAGGGAAGGGTCAAACTATCCAAGAGTAGACCATGAATTCAAAAAGAAGGCTATTTCATTAAATGTACCTTTGTACACCTAGAATACTTTGTTAAAGTACATAGGAGGTCTTCACTCATATCTTAGACATTCCATTCTAGTCTTGAACCCTAGTAATTTGGATGAAGTTTGTGTCCAAGCTATACATCTAGAGTCAAGAGGAAAACGTTCTTTTATTGATAAGTTTGATAATGATAACTCTATAAAGAAATTCTCTAAGGTTGCAAAGACAGGGAAAGGAAAGAAGACAACTACAGTCAAGAAGGATGAAAAGCTTTCTTGCTCTCATTGTGACAAGAAGGGTCATGATGAAGATCATTGTTGGAAGTTGCATCCCGAATTGGAGCCTAAATGGGCTCAGAGATAGAACCAGAAACATAAGGGTAAGGAGAAAGCCACAAATGTTGTTATGGATCTTGGTTCTAATTTTGATGATGAAACTAAGATAACAGCTATGGGTATGAAAGGTAAAGCTCCTATTTC
>VDFB02181351.1:0-16111 GCA_007258455.2 Sequoia sempervirens | reverse complement strand
ATAACTTACTAAAAATAGTAAGTTCAGAAAGGTTGCCCGAAGCAGTTGCAAATCATACCCCTGCGAAGCTCTCTGAAAACCCAGAAGGAATCCAGAATCCAAACATCCAAACTCCAACAAGCAGAACCCTGAATCTTCAAGAGAACCCATCAAACAGCTGGAAACCCTAATTCTGCCACTGACTTGCCGACAGCACACTGAGAATAGGCTACCAATCACTAAAAAGTGAAGTGCTAAAATGGGACATTACACTACTGTGGTTCACATTGGGCGATAAAAGGAAATTTGTTAAGTCTTCTATGAAGACAAATTTTCAGTATATGAATCAGCAGATGTAATATTTTATTTGCAGATTTTTGGAACTTCATTTTCAGGTTTTTGGGTGCAATTTCAGTCATATTATGAGTTGTATCAGGCTCATATCAGCTGTAGGGATACTCAGAAATTAATACCAACACTTTGGTATTTGTTGTTTTTTGCCATTTTGGTTAAATAAGGGCATATATCAGTCATTGACTCATTGAGTGTCATTATCAGTCATATACAGGTTGCTGGGCACATTTTGTCTATATATCTGAGCTGTTTCAGAAATGTATGAGCTGTACATGCACTCAGAAATTCATAACAGCAGCTGGGTGTTTCTTATTTCTTGCATTTTTGACCCAATGAAGGCTTGTACTTGATTGGGTATGTGAAGCAATAAATTATTTGTTCAAATATTTAATTTGAATCAATTCTATTGCATTGTTCTCTGCTGTTAATTGCAATCAGATTTAGAAATCAGAAATCTAGGGCATAAATCAAAAATTTTAGGGCAGATCCCATTGGGGATATTACATTTGCATACAAAGCGCCGGTCATGAAAAGGGAAATAATTTCATGAGATATCTCACTCATTCTAATCGCCATCCATTTTTTCTAAAAAAGACAAGCAATAACGATTGCCAAGGGTCTGTGTGGCGGCAAAATCAAACCCCAGGCATAAAGTATAGTCGCAGCTATATTAAATAAGTAATAACCGCTGACTTTTGACAGGGTCACTGTATAAGAGGAAGACAGATTTATGAAAGATGTGGCATTGGGAGGAAACTTGTATAATTCGTAATAGTTGGGAAGTTTCGACCCACTTTATGATGCAGTATTTCATTTAATCAGCCGCCATTTCAACCTTAACCCTGTGGAAAGGGGAATTGAAGATTATCGAAACTTCTACAGAACCTGATGTCTTTGGAAGGTGCCGCTTCTATAATGAATGACTTCTGTCTACTTCATACTGGATATAGTCGAAGGTAATAAGTGATTATAAGTTGGCAACTGTATCTTTGAACATATACATATCTGGTGTGACGTGAGAGGTTGGACGGGGGAGATCTGTTAGAAGATTTGTCATTGATGTCAAGAAGTAGCTTAGTTGAGAAATTTATTAGTAAGATTGATGGAGTAAAAGATTAATGGAGTAACATAAATCTGAGAACAGATTGAAACAATTCTGTGTTGGATTTCTATCAGATCGAAGTTCAAGAACGAATAGAACGAATAAATCTAAAGGGCAGATTGCAGATTGAAATCAAGCTGAAGCAGATCGATGGCAATCTCATACAGTTTGTTGCAGATTGCAGATTGAAATCAAGCTGAAACAAAACAACAAAGGCACGGTGATGGTAATTAATTCATATCTAATACAGATCGATGGTGATTAGTTGATAGCTGATCGGGGTTCCAAGGAACGCAATTAATTCATGACTAATCGGGATTCCAAGAAACATGATTAATTCTACACGTGTCTATTGATTCATAACTTTGTAAATTTCTGAGGGACGCGATTTCATCAACGGACGTGTTTAGTAGTTGCGATTTCTTGAAGAGTTAACAAAACAATTTGTTGCTTTGAAAGGGTGCGATCTTCAAGAGATATGTTCTTTACATGAACAAATGCGATTTTCTTAAAAGAACATATCAACTTAATGAAAATGACATGTCTGTCCAAGACGTGGCTTTTCTTCACTAAAAGAGGTGTTTTGCTGAGTAAAACAAAAAAGGTAATCCTTCCAGATTTGAAAGACATCAAAAAAACACAAGTAATAATTTTAAGGAGAGTGTGTAATTTCTTCTAAACATAGTTTAAAAAGGAAATCTGTTCTGCTTGTAAACAGAAAATTAATTTAATCAAGAAGAAGTTGTTTAGCAAAAGGTGTGACTGAAGGATGAAAAGGCAAAAGTGGTGATTATCAAATGTTGCAATCTTTGAGTAATCTATATATTTGAGACCTCATTCAAGGCTGCAATTGTGGTCGTGAAGTTCAAAGTGGTCTGTATCAAAAACCCATCTTCTTGTGTGGGCTGAGTGAGAGATTCTTCATCACAAAGGCAGATTGGAGGATTGGGAGAGTGCAGATCTGATTGAAGACATTTACTTCATCCATCAAGTCAAGGTTTGGTGCCTTGCATTAGGGGTTAATTCTCCTTGTAGGTTGGTGCCTACTAAAATTGTAAAGGATTGGATGTTCCTTGTAGGTTGTAGCCTACAAAATCATCTCATTTGTAAATCAAGTAGGTTGGTGCCTACTTCCATTTGTAAAATCATTTAATTAATTCAATAAAGTGGTGTCAACTTGCTTTCATTGATTCATATCAGAATTTGATGTTGATAAAAGTTTAAGTTCGTTGAAAAGTTAAGAAGGTAAAAGTTTGTATAGATTTACTGATTCACCCCCCCCTCTCAGTAAATCTTTTGTGCTCTTCAAGATACATGCATCAGATAATTAGCGTTGGATTATTTATGAGGGCATGAAGATAGCTGTGCTCTCTAATAATACCGCTACATATTTAGAAGCTTCCATGTTGGGCGTAAGACTTCTATAAGCAGTCCAATGTAATATGAGAGTTTATATATGTGCATCGAAATACTACAGGCAGTTGTAATCCATGGAGTTTGATGAGCATCAACTGCACAGAGGGGGATCACTATCTCACTATTGGCAAAGAGTTGAAATATTGGGTATGCACAGAGCTTGCAAGAAGGCACCAAGCTGGACGCATTGCTGCCAGCAATTATTGCTGTCACCTCCATTCGTTGGCTAGTGAGAGGTTAGAATTTGTATCCTTGTACTCTGCTATTGTAATAGCAAAAATTGAATAGAAATTCCATTATTACAGTTGTTATTTGCTATGATCAAATATCTGTCAAAATATTTACTCCTTGAACTCCCAAGCAAAGTGGGCCAATTCTGATGCAATTCGTGTGCAACCCACTCTGAATTTAAAGTCTGAAATTTATAAAGTGATGTGAGCATTATTGTGTATATTGATTGCCAATTGTTCTGTTCATATTATTTATACCGTCATACATCTGGATATTTGAAATAATCCATATCTGCTCGAGATCATCTCTCTTCCGTGGCAATAAACTGGCGTTTAAACCTAGAACAGAAAACAGACAAACTGTTTGACGAAATGCCTGCTCACGCGAAGTCATGAAATCAAAAAAAAATTGTATGATAATTTGGCCCGGGATATTTCAAATAGCTTGTAGAGGTTTCCTTGTAAGTTTTTCGAAGGAATGAGACACTAATTTGAAGGTGTAAATTATCTGTATATTTGTTTTATGCTTCAACATTTGAAGTTTCAATAATTGTGTGATTCATGCAATGTTAGAAGAATAATTTTGTTTACTAAACATTAAGATTTCAGTCATCTTGCTTTAAACTTTATGTGATACCAGAGCAGGTAAATGCAGGAGGAAAATTGTGTAGGAAGAATAAGAAAATTTGGGGATTTTCTTTGTGAAAATCACACAAGTTCTTTACCTTGATAAATGGTAGGCCTTTTTTTTCCAAAAAATCACAAGTTCTTAAGAAAATTGTAGGTTGTTTACTAGGAGAATCGCATAATGTTTTAGAGCAAAATTGGGACAGGTATTGTTTGTATTTTGTGTCTGGTTTTTGAGATTCACAGGGGTTTTAAAAATTGACATAAATCGCAATGAATTTTTTCTCCTCAGAATCACACCAGTTCTTTCTTAAAACTACAACAGTTTCATGGTGAAATCACAACCAAGATGAAGTAAAATTGCAGCCAAAGGTTTTATGCAATGGGTTTTCTAATTTTTAAGCCATTTTTGCAAAGGTAAACACACAGCTAAGGTTTTTGTGATCACAGCTAGGAAAGCAAAGTTTTTTTTACTAGCAACAAAAGTGATGCTGTTGATGTTCATACCAGCGTCGGTCTTGACTTCCAGCTGATCTTACATATTTAAATAAATTAGATGATAGTCTTTGACTATCTAATTTATATATATATATTGCGATTTAATGAAGAGGCACGTATTCTTAAGAAGATGCAATTTATTTAAGGCCGACTTCATTTGTTAAGAAGGATTATGATTTGTTTATTGAGGCCAACTTCCATGAAGAGATGTAATTTCTTAAAGCCAACATCATGCATTTAAAAGTCACAACTTTTGATTAGAGGCCGACATGATCAATTAGAAGGGATGCGTCTCTTCTAATCATTTGTATATATTCTCATTGATTTGTCCATTTGTTATTCATTCATTCAGTTCGTGTTCTTCATATGCGAGTTCAATTCAAGAGCAGAAGTTCGAGTTATTAGTTTCAGATCGCTTATTGATTATCCTTCATCAAGTGTGAGTTCTTCAAGGCAGTTTGATATCTATTGAGGCTGTATTTTGTATCAGCAAATTGTTATCTTGAGTTGGCTGTGTTGCATCCTTCTTTGGTGCTCATATTTGGCCTTCATATTGGCCTATTGTAAAAGGAGACTTTCTTTGTTGAGATTCAATATATAAGTGATATATTGTTGCTGGGTTTTTCTCCCTCAAGAGGAGGGTTTTCCCAGGGTATCTGCTGTGTTATTGTGTCTGATTTTGAATTAATTTTCTATGCATTTAATCTGATCACTAAATTTAACATGGTATCAGAAAGGGTTTGAGGAGATCGTGATCAGATTTGTTTATACAGCAATACTCTATTCTCTTCTTTACATTTTCTTGTCTATCTCTACCTTTGTCAAGATGGTGAACAGTTTGAAGATTGAGGATAGACTCGAGGGAGCATCAAACTTCACATCATGGAGATTTAGGATCATGCTTACCTTGCGTGAAAATGACTTGGGTGAGTTTGTAGAGTCCAGTGTTCCTGAACCTGAGGAGGAAGAAGAGAAGTTGCGTGCAGAAGAAAGATATCAAGGCAATTGAAAATATTGTTGATTCAAGTATGATCATATCGTCTTCATTGTCTCTGCTGAAGACGGCAAGAGACATGTTTAAAACATTGGAAGAAATGTGCTGTAAATCAACAATACCACCTGCAGCACTTGGCACCGGCAACAACTACACCATGCGAAGATGGCGAAGGAGAATTGCATTGCATATTTCTCTCATGAGATTCAGATTTGAGAGACGCTTTAACAATGGGACATATGGATGATGACAAAGCATCCTGATCATGTTGCTCTCAATGGTCTTCCTTTGTTCTGGGGAATCCTTCATTCAGGAATCGCTGCAAGATCAAAATTGCCTAAGTTCGATCGCCTGGAAGGCGTATCTGTATCTAAGAAGAATCAAGGTTGGTGGCTAGAGACGTTGGTCAAGTTCAAAAGAATGAAGATATTCACAGTTCTTACCTCCCATGCTCTCGGGAAGAAGAAGGAAAAGATGGAAGGAAAGGGTTCTTCAAGAGGGGAATCGAGATAGAATGATGATACACTTGCCTCCAAGAAGAAGAGAGACATGTCCAAGATTCAATGCTTTAGGTGTGATAAGTTTGGAAACTTTGCTAAGCACTGTCCAACTAGACCTAAGCAACAAGCCACCATTGCAGATGTTGATGATGTTTCTCCACATAAGGATTCATGTGAATACTTTTTCTATTTAGCATTGTCAAGCAATGTACCTATAGATACCAAAATTGGCTGATCAACAATGGTGCTTCTCGACACATTATCGGATTCAAGGAGCACTTATCAAGTTTGGTGGAGAAAGATTCTTCTGAACAAGTTATCATCAGAGATGATGCTGGCTACTCTGTGAAAGGGATTGGGACCTCTACTCTTCATTTGGATTCTGGAATTACACTTCAATTGAGAGATGTTCTTTATGTTCTAGGAATCAAGCACAATCTCATCTCCATTTTAGCTCTAGAAGATAAAGGATATCAAGTTGCCTTCTCCAAAGGAAACGTTCTTGTGTGGATGGAGAATTTTAGTTTCAAGGATGCTCAAGTAATCGGTGTTAGACAGAGTTTCATAGGCTATGTACGCGTCCTCTACAAGCATTAGTTCATGATTGTTCAAGCCTATGTGATCTATGGCATCGAAGATTGGCATACCTCCACTTCTGATCCTTACCTATCATGGAGAAGATGGTCATGAGACTTCCCAAGTTCAATGAGGAGCATGAAGGAACTTGCAAAGGATGTGCTAAGGGTAAGAATTCAAAAAAGCTCCTTTTCCACAAGAGAGAAAGCAGATCTAAGTGTATTTTGGACTGGTTCATTCTAATTTATGTGGACCTATGTATGTTCCTTCTTCGAGTGGTTTCTTGTATTATGTTCTTTTTATCGATGATCACTCTAGAAAGACTTGGATTTATTTTTTGAAAACTAAAGAGTCTAAGGAAGTGTTAGAAAGGTTCAAGGAGTTCAAAGCTCTTGTAGAGAATCTTTCCGATAAAAGAATCAAGATCCTCCGATCTGATAATGGAGGAGAATACACCTCTGGTAGCTTTCGAAATTTTATAGGCTGATGTTGGATTAAGAGGGAGTTTTGTGTCCCCATAATCCCTCAAATGCAGAGATGTTGCAGAGAGAAAGAACAAGACGATCGTGGAAGCAACAAAAGCCATGATCCATGACCAGGATCTACAAACCTTCTTATGGGCAGAAGCTTCTAGGACTGTTGTATATGTTCAGATAGAAGTCCCCACAAGGTCTTGGAGAATATGACTCCGGAAGAAGCCTTTACAGGGAAGAAGCCCGAGGTTAGTCATTTGAGGATCTTTGGATGTCCTGTCTATGTTCATGTTCCAAAAGAGAAGAGAACTAAGTTGGAGCCTTCTGGCAAGAAGGGAATATTTCTAGGCTATAGTGAGACATCAAAAGCTCCTACAGGATATATGTTCCATGTCAGAAGTTGATTGAAATTAGTAGAGATGTCACATTCAAGGAAGATGTTGCATTTAGAAGATCCAAGGGAACTCATGTGGAGATTGACTATGATGAGCCTCCTCAGGATATGGAAGTTGACCATACTCCTGAGATTCAGAGGGAGACTTTCGAACCGAAGGAAGATGTTGATCTAGTTGAACCCTTGGAACCTACTGATGGGCCTACTGATATTGTGATTAGAAGAAAGAGACCTCTTTGGGCTAGACAAACTATGCAAGAGGCTGAAAGGTTCGCAGCTCCCAGAGGTACATTCAGAGAAAGTAAAAGGCCACATAAGTTCTCCAGTTATGTTGCCTTGATGAGTCAGATTATTGAGTCTGAGCCTTCTAGTGTGGAAGAAGCTTCCAGTCAATAGGTTTGGAAAGATGCTATGACAAAGGAGTACCAATCAATTCTCAAGAATGATGTTTGGGACATTGTTCCTAGACCCAAAGGTAAATCTGCGGTATCTTCGAAATGGCTCTTCAAGATTAAGCATGCAAACCGATGAGCATTGGAGTAGTAAGGCAAGATGATTCGCGGGCTCGTAAACGGGAGTTAATTTGAAGAACATTGCCTTTGCTGTTCACACTTCTATCAGACCATCATTACATTGTCAGATCTAGAGGATGGAAGATTCATCAAATGGATGTGGAAGACGCCTCTTCTAAATGGTGATCGAGGAAGAAGTTTATATCGAAAGCAACCCGATGGGTTCGAGGTATGAAGGAGTCTCATTTGCAAATAAGAAGGCTCCTTGTATGGTCTAAGCAGTTCTCGCATGGTATGAAAGGATTGATCGTTACCTATCAAGTTTGGGTTTCTTGAAGAATGATGTTGATTCAAATCTATACTTCAAGGTAATTAATGGTGAAGCATTAATTTTGGTCTTATATGTTGATGATTTGATTCTTATTGGAGAAGATCACTTGATTCTCGAGTGTAAGAAGGAGTTGGCTTCTGAATTTGAGATGGACCTTGGGCTCATGCATTACTCTTGGCTTAGAAGTCTGAAGGTGAAACCGATGAGATGATTCTCGAAGTCAAGGAAGTACACACCATTGATGTTCTTAAGAGGTTGGTATGATGGAATTGCAAACTACAACTCATGGAGAGACCAACCTACATATAAATTCGAAGGAGGTCAGCAGTCAGTTCAAACTTGGTGGATCCCACACAACGTACAAACAACAAATGATTGGGTCCTTGATGGCCTTGGGGTTAACACTAGACCGTAGGACATTCATATGTCAGGAATGCACTTTAGTTGGCTAATTCACATGTGTGAACCGGCATGCATACATCTGTTGCAGCTAAACATCCTAAGATACTTGCGGGCACTGATAAGCGGGTTGAGATATTCTTCGTGATGCCTTCACTGACGCATGGCTATACCGATTCTAATCGGGCGCAGATGTGTTACAACCGCAGCACTGCTGTTTCCGCTGGTTCATCCGGTACAGTAGCGCCATTCCGGCATTGAGTACAGAGGCATATATTGCAGCCTTGTATGGCAGCTCGTGAGCGATGGTTGCGAAGCTCCTTGCAGATTGTTTGACAATGGAGCCCACATCATCCACACAGATAATCGAAGGCGCGCGAAGCTTTCTAGTCAATCCTTCGGTGTTTTGCGACTAACCAAGCATGTTGAGATAAATGTATCATATCGTGAGATATGGTAATCGAGGAAGGCTAATGTTTGAAGTACATCAGCACTAGTGAGCATATCGCAAATACTCTCACCAAGCCTCCAAAAATAAAGTTTGGCAGTACTTTCAAGATAAGCTTGGCATGGTGGAGAGAATCCAAATTTAATCCCAGAAAGAGACTAACACGCGATAGCCTATAATGAGTGCCCTCGGAGAGAGAAATTGAGGTGAAATCCCTTGTTTAATGAGTTCTTCTCCGTGAGAGAAGTTCGAGGTGAAATCCCTTGTTAATGCATTTCTCTTTGAGATTTGAGGTGAAAGCCCTTGTTTCCACCCTCTGAGAGAGCCATGGTGGATGTCATGTGTGTGACTCCATGACAACATCACGTGAGAGAATCTGTGATGATTTTGTTGTACTTGTGTTTCACCCTCTGGGAGACCCATGGTGAAAAGTCATGTTGAGGTGACAACATCACGCAAGTGATGAACACTTGTACATACCATATATGGTTGATATCATGTTGAGGTTATATCTAATATCACGATGAGGTGATATTCTTCCTTTCCACATTTGGTTGTAGCCATTGTGGTAGACATCACGTTGACGTGATATGTCTTGTGCAGCTGGAAGTACTCTCCCTAGCTGAGAGGGAATGTTGATGTTCATACCAGTGTCGGTCTTGACTTCCAGCCAATCTATCTTACATATTTAAATAAATTAGATGATAGTCTTTGACTATCTAATTTATATATATATATATTGCGATTTAATGAAGAGGCACGTATTCTTAAGAAGATGCAATTTATTTAAGGCCGACTTCATTTTTTAAGAAGGATTATGATTTGTTTATTGAGGCCGACTTCCATGAAGAGATGTAATTTCTTAAAGCCGACATCATGCATTTAAAAGTCACAACTTTTGATTAGAGGCCGACATGATCAATTAGAAGGGATGCGTCTCTTCTAATCATTTGTATATATTCTCATTGATTCGTCCATTTGTTATTCATTCATTCAGTTCGTGTTCTTCATATGCGAGTTCAATTCAAGAGCAGTAGTTTGAGTTATTAGTTTCAGACCACTTATTGATTATCCTTCATCAAGTGTGAGTTCTTCAAGGCAGTTCAATATCTATTGAGGCTGTATTTTGTATCAGCAAATTGTTATCTTGAGTTGGCTGTGTGTTGCATCCTTCTTTGGTTCTCATATTTGGCCTTCATATTGGCCTATTGTAAAAGGAGACTTTCTTTGTTGAGATTCAATATATAAGTGATATATTGTTGCTGGGTTTTTCTCCCTCAAGAGGAGGGTTTTCCCAGGGTATCTGCTGTGTTATTGTGTCTGATTTTGAATTAATTTTCTGTGCATTTAATCTGATCACTAAATTTAACAGATGCTAGGGTTTTATCAACAGATGGCTATGGCTACAAAGGCTAGGATTTACAGTCCATGACCTAGGTATTGAAACAGGTATTTTCAAATCTTTTGAGTAGTTTTATTTCCAGATCGAGGAGATTGTCTTTTGTGAAGGAAAAAGATATTTTTTTAATAGCATCAACTAGCCTCAAATTTAAGGATAGGTTGGATGGTGCATTAAATTTCATGCCTTGGAAAGTCTGAATGACTTTGTTGTTGGAGGAAAATGATCTTTAAGAAAATGTTAAAGATGTGATGCCTACACCCACTAATGCACTGTAGTTGAGAGCTCATGTGAAGAAAGAGATAAAGGCCAAGAAGATGATCATGGATGCAATAAAAGATCATTCAATTCCTCATTTAGCAAAAAAGAAAACAGAGAAGGAGATGTTTGATATAATAGTTAGTCTTTACCAAAGTGAAAACATAAACAAGAAAATGATATTGCAAAACAAACTTAGATCCATCAAGATGACTAAATCAGATGCAGTTACCAGTTTCTTGATGAAGGTCAGACAGCTTCATAACCACTTGCAGCAATAGGGCAGAAAGTTAATGATGCAGAGCTTGTGAATTGAGTGTTGAATGGGTTCCTATCTTCATGGCAAGCTTTTGTTCAAGGCATTTGTGCCCAAGAGAAACTTCCTTTCTCTGAAAGACTAAGGGATGACTCTATCCAAGAGGAAACTCGAATGGAGTAAAAAGCCAACAAGAAGGGTGGTGATGACAATTTAGCCCTCTTTAGACAAATTACGGCAAATAAAGGAAACAGAAACAACAAAGGTGACAAAAAGGGTGAGGATTCATCCTCGCAACTAGGAAAGGACTTGAGTAAAATCAAGTGATTCATTTGTCATAAGTTCAATCATTATGCATCACAGTGTCCAGACAAGAAGAACTAAGGGAAGCAACAACAGGAGGAAGTGGTAACCTCTGCAGGAATTCAAATGAATGAGTTTGCTACCAAGTTTGAGAAGGATTTCTTATTGTATCTTGTCTTTCTACTACCACAATTTTGAAGAATGCTTGGTATGTGGACAGTGGGGCATCTAAGAATATGACATCAGCTTGATAATAATTTAACAACTTAAGAGAACATAACTCTAGAGTTTAGGTTGAGCTTGGTAATGGTGCCAAGTCTATAGTAGTAGGAGATGGTACAATTCCATTTTGACGACAATCAAGTAACTCTTTGGAGTTCAATGATGTTTTGTTTGTTCCTAGTCTCAGGAAGAATTTGCTTTCGGTTTCGGTTATGGAAGATAAGGGCTATGTAATAGAATTTAAGAATCACACGTTCTTTTCAAGCTGAAATGATCTAGCTTAATTAATGCATATGTTATAGGGATTAAAGAAGGCAATTTATACAGGTTATAGGGCAAATTAGTTTTAGCTCCTGTTCATAACAATGACAATCTATGCGAGTTATGGCACAAGAGGATGGAGCATCCACATCACAAAGATTGTCACAAGTCTTCCAAAGTTCAGCATTGAACAACAGGGAGTATGTAGAGGATGCACACTTGACAACATGTCAAGCCTACTCTCCCAAGCAACAAGCATAGGTCTAAGGAGATTCTACACTTAGTACATTTAGATGTGTGTGGACCGATGTCATTAGCATCAATTGTAGGAAGCATGTATTATGTTTCCTTTATTGATGACTTCTCTCATAAGACATGGATCTACTTCTTAAAGAACAAGGATGAGGTATTTATCAAGTTTCAAGAGTTCGAGATCTAGTTGAAAATTAAACAAGGAAGAAGACTAAGGTCTTGAGAATAGACAATGGGGGATAGTATACCTCCACGGAGTTTGAGAGTTTTTGCAAGGAAGCAGGGATCAAGAGGGAGTTAACTATTCCATACAACCAATAGCCAAATGGGGTTGCAAAGTGGAAGAATTGATACATTATAGGAGCCGCTAAGGCCATGATTCATGACTAGGACTTGCCAATGTTTCTTTGGGCAGAAGCATGTCTCACAACAGCCTACATCCAAAACAAGTGTCCCACATGGTATTGGAAGACAAGACACCAAAAGAGGCATTCACTGGAGTGAATGCCAGAAGTGAGTCATTCCACATCTTTGGTTGTCCAATTAATATCCATATACCTATTGAGAAGAGGACCACGTTGGAGCCTTCCGGCAAGAAGGATTTATATGTGGTTTACAATGAGACTTCAAAGGCCTACAAGGTCTATATTCTGGAGCAAAAGAAGGTAGTGGTTAGTAGGAAGTAAAGTTTGAGGAAGACTGTGCATCCAAGAAGACTCATGAGACCATTCTAATGACAAGTAAAGTTTCATTCTTCGGTGCGTTTGTGTTACAAGTTGTTGGGGAGATGTTCTTCTACAAAGCCGATTCAGATTTCCCGCAGCGGAATGCAGCATGGGTGTTCTTCCCGTGACTCCCGTATGGAAGGGCCGTTTCAGACTGTCACCTTAAGCTTGATGTTTCTCCACGTTTAACAGAAACCTTAAGCAGTATATAAACAAAGATATATCTGCATGTCTATGCACCCGTATGTACATGTATATATGGTGTATACACATTGTATATGTACATTATGTGGTATATATACATTGTATATATGTACATGTATGCCAGCATACAAATATAGATTTCACAAAACCCTAGACTGAGCTTCGGCTTTCGTTTTTAAGACCAAAAAAAGAGCGTTACGACAAGTTTTTTAGAAAAAAGAAAGATAAACAAACGCCGCCTGAAATGAAATCTGCAACAACTAAATAAATAAATAAACAGGAAACTAAATTCAATTGCCTTTTACAAAAAATATTTCAAACTTACCAGGATCAAATCGGGAAGGCTTCTGAGAGGATTGGGGCGTTCAACCGGCGGAAGAGGTTCCACTCTGAGGTGCCCGCTATGGCCGGTAATCCCAACCCTGAAGGGTAGTTCATTGGCCGCAACCAGGCGATCCATTGGACGCTACTGCTCAATTACAGTGCGCAGAATAACATAGAGTTACTGAAACCGTCTAACAAAAAGATTTACGCGGCCGAAAGGTTTGAGAAAAAGAACGATACGTTTTTGTTACTGAAATGCTGTTGGTCTTCTAGCTGGTTTTAACAGTATTTGTGCTGTTACTCTGCTGTAACCTTTCCTGTATTTTTATTGTTTTATTAATAAATTCTTATTTCAATAAAAAAAAAAAATGCTAGTTAGTTGGCCTTTTCAATAAAAAAAAAAAAATGCTTGATCTCGAACGGCGCCTCCATTTTGTCTAGGGCTGTGCTGTGGGTTGTTTCGGTGCTGATCTTGAGTCCCATAGGCTTCTTTGGCCTCGTGGACGTCATTAAAATATTTCGTTTCATTTCATTTCAATGAAAGCATAGTTTTTTTGGTTTTTGATTATTGAAAATATATCTAAAATTGTATTAGATATTATATTATATTTATTATTATATTTATATTGTATGTTATATAATATTATATAACTAGTAATGACAATGTTGTTTGTACTTTGTACAACAAAGATCTCAATGGAAAAGTGATTGTTTAAAATGAATGCATCTATTTATATGGATCAAAACATGATTAAAACAAAACATCTAAATCAAGAATACAATTAGCCTTGACAAAGAGATACGGAGATTACCTAATAAGATTAAATCAAACTATAAATTATTATCTAACATTAAATAGAATTTAAATGATACTTATTATCGATTATTAATTTAAATATAATAAAATTATATAATAAATAGTACTTATTTAATGCATAATTTATTATATAATATTAAATAAGATTTTAATATTATTTAGTATCAATTAATAAGTTGAACTTAACATAATTACATAATAAGCATTGTATTGTATAATATTATATTATATATTATACTATACAAAATATAAATAATAAGTAAAATAGTATATATTATATAATATAATGTATAATATAAATATAAATTTAATAAATAATATACATAAAGATAATTTAAAATATAATATATAACAAGTGTCAGGTAGTGGTTAGTAGTATTCTTAAATGTAAGTTAATTAATGTGAATAAAATTAAATGCATTTTTTTTTTAATTGTTGTATTTTAGTTTTGATTTTTATATTTTGTGTTTTGTTTGATTAATAGCATTGATTTTTTTATATGTTTTGAAAATAAAATAAATTGGAATAAGTGTTTATAGTTTGGTGTTATTTTTTTTCAAAAAAAATTAAAGTTGAATACATTTGAATATTTATATAATGAACCCATTCATTGAGAGAAGGAAGTAGTTTATGAATTATTTGTACTAGACATAACTATGACTAATAAAGTTGAAGTTGAGTTTGTTCTTTAGAATACATATTTGCTAAACATTAAATAATCAAATGATTTATTATTAAAATTAAATATACTACTAATATAATAAATATATTATGTTCTAATTTAATATTAATTATTTATAAATTATATTATATAAACTAAGTAAATAGATAATATTGTAATATTAATATATTTTAAAATATTGTTATAATTTTTAATATAGTGATTTACTATTATATTAATTATATTAATAGTAATAATAAAATAATATTAATAATATAATTAACATAGTAGTCAATTAAGATAGTTTATTAATATATATAAATATATATGAAAAGAGAACCAACAAAATAAAATATATATAAATATATAATATAAATTAATATTACATATAATATAATTAATATAAACTATTATATAATATAAATTAATATATTACCTACATAATCTAGGTTAACTTATTTACCTAAAAATTATTACCTGTAATATAATATATATATATAACCTACATTAGGTTATATATTATCTTATATATCTATAAACCTACATTAGGTTATTAATATGAAAAGAAGAGCACATATATAATCAAAGTATACCATAAAAATATTAAAAAATATAGATAAAGATGTTAGTTTAATAGAAATAATAACACTATTTTTTTCTTTTTTTCTTTTAATAGTGTGAATCCAAATCTCTATAAAATAGTTAATTTATTTTTGTAAGATTTTATTTAATAAAAAATAACAAATACATACATATAAAAAAATTATTCTTAAAAAAATGTCAAAATAAATGACGCTATTTCTTATTTTAGAAAGATTTTAATGAAATGATTTTATAAAGCAAAAAATGAAAAATCATTCCTTAAAAAAATGTTTAATTTGCTTTATCCATTAATAACACACAAAACTTTTTTAACCAATCATATGCACAAAAATAATTTTTATAATTTATAAAGTTAAATATTTTACAAGTTGACTTTACAAAATTGAATTTTATTTTAATTTTTGTTTAAATATTGTTTTTGATTGGTTGAAAACTAAATTATTAATAATTAGTTAACTAAAAAAACCAAAGTCATTACAATAGTACTATGCCAATGGCAAGTACTAATAATAATTATATAATTGTTATATATGTAATATTATATAGAATAAAAAATATAATTATATTATATATGATTTAATTGGTATCATATATGACATATATTAACTAAATTATGTTAAATTTAAATATCACATATAATAATAAATAAATAAATTTAATTTAAATAACAAATTTAGTTTGGATCTTATAATCCCTCTCTCTCTAAAAAATCAATTAAATTGTTATTTTTTTATAAATTAATTTAATAATGCTATATGTTAAAAAGTACATTAGATATTTTTATGTAATAATAAAATATATAAGAATAAGCATAAGATATATATTAAATAATTAACATAAATACAAATTTAACATATATTATATGTATTTTTTATTTAATACATAATAAAATAACTATAAATATTATATGTGATTTAATAATATATAATATTAATATTGTAGTTATGAATATTTGTAATATATAATTTACTTAAATAATATAATTATTTATAA
>VDFB02181349.1:0-13465 GCA_007258455.2 Sequoia sempervirens | reverse complement strand
AATTTAAGAGGGGAATGAAATTCCAAGAGAGATGGATCCATAGATACTCTCTCTTGGGGAGGCTTGAACAAATGCGTCACAAATCCACAAACCTACGAAAGGTGAACAAAAGGTTTTGTAGGTCCTCAAAGCTACAGAGTTGAACAAAGAGATCCTACGGGATGTAAGCACTTCACAAGTCCTTAGACTTGTAAAGAGGGCATCCCAGGTACTCTATCCTAAGGGAAGCTCGATGTGAGAGGCTCTATAAAGTCTAATTGGTCCTCACAAGTGCTCAATCATGCAAGGTTGATTGAAAAGAAGCTTCATAGGTGCACTTGCAAAGCAACATGTTAATTCTTAGACTAAACATGTTAGGCAAGCTTGATGCAAAAATGTAGCTCTACAGGTTCTCAGTCTTGCAGAGAAAAACTGATCAAAGAAGCCTATGGCCACTGTAAGTTGCATTGCAAAATAGTCACAAAAAAGATAGGTCTAGTCAGGCTGCCCCTAAGCTAGATGCCAAGATATAATACAGGTCTTGTTGGGATGCCCCCAAGCTAGACACCATATAATTCATTTGATAAAAAATCTTTTAGAGGGGGTTCCTTCGGTAGGGAACCCATCAAGACATAAAGTTTCCCACTCAAAGGAACACTCCAATTGAAAAACTGGGAGAAGAGAGGGGGTCTTTAAGAGGGATGCACATCTCCAAAACAAGTCATCACTACCCCCAACATGTAGGGGAGGAGGACCATGCAAGATACTATAGAAGGTAGGTGTGAGAACCTCATGAGAAAATGCTTAAAATGGATAGGATAGAGGTATACCTCAATATCACTTGTCATTTGAAGAAAAGGTAGGTGCATTAACAAATTGATGAGTGATGACACCTAAATCAAGAAGTTGTATTTTATCCTTCAATGCCTTACATTCACTAGTGGAATGATTAGGCACTCGATGGTATGCACAAAAATGATATTTTTCTTTATCATGCTTATGACATTTCTTGTGTAAGAGAAGGAAGAGCAATTAAGCGGGATTTGAGAAGCCTCAACAAAATATGCTCTTTCTCAAATAGAGGATGAGGAGCAAGAAGCAACCCTTTCTCTTATGGAGAAAACTTTGACTGCTCAGAAGAAGAAGACATGAATATAGTAGATAATGGTGGATGAATCAATCCAAGAGAACGAGGTTTAGCAGAAATCACGTCAACATTCATGCATGGTTTCCATTTGTATTATTCTTTTGAGTAACCAAGCCACAAATTATGCTTACGAGGTACATATTCTATAGGGACCTGAATGCCTTGTTCATTACACCCACAACCTTTACGTCCATATCCATATTTAGAGACAAGTTTAAAGCAGGGCCATAATGTGTTTACAAGTCTTAAGAAGGAGGAGGATCTTTATAGAGAGCATTATTCCAACAATGGGGATTATACTCCTCTACAGGATCACCATCATCCTTCTTGATAGGACTCCCAATATTATCCTCTTTAATAGAAACGTGATCATCTTCCTCAAAAGGGTGAGGATCGACATTAAGGACATTACAACTATTGCTCACATTATCTCACAATACAGAAGAATAATCATCTTTGATAGTGGATATGGATGATGTTATCAGAAGGTTTAAGTGGATCAAGTTGACTTTATATTCTCCAATGAAGGATTCTATAAATTCTAAAGAACTCCAATCATCACCATGTTGGGTGAAAATTATGTAAGCAACTTCTTGATAGATTACACAACTAGGACTTCAGCCACAACTATGTGAGATATAAATCTCTCCTCTCAGAAAGGGGAGGCACCCTTCTTACTACTGAAAGAAACTATAGTAAAACAAATAAATTAATTACACAATGTACACAATACTTATGAAGTGGGGGTGTGTTACATTCATCCTTCTCTCTTTTTTCAGAGAAGATGTTTACAATGCTTCACTGTTGGAAGTTCTCAATTCTCAATAACCTTAAATGATCAACAAGCAGTAATACCAATACCTCTATCTTTTCAAAGGAAAGTGTAAAGATACTAGAAGTGATTAATGATAAACAAGTAAAAGAAAAAGGAAAGCTCACAAGGGCACAAAGTCATTCCGTAGGTTTTTCAATGGTGGATTTGTGAAAGACGTATCATTTGTTGCATTAGAAGTACAAAGCCTTCTTAGATACAACAATTCCTCGAACAACATGAACGATTACAAGCACAAAGTCTTGTAGATCATTCAACAAAAGTATCCAAATAGCATGAACAATTACAATCACAAAGTCTTGTAGATCATTCAACAATAGTTAACCAAAACAAATATAAATCCAAATAAAAGATGTAACACAAAGTTTACATGAATTACTTAGAGTCCTTCAGATATCATTTACTAATCACCACCAAATGAGATAAATTCACAAGACTATTGAATCCAACACAAAGTCTGGTTTGCAATCTTCTTCTTTATTGATCAGATTTCATTCACAAAGCATGAACACAAAGTTTCACAATTCTGCTTCAAAAAGGGTAGCACTTCGTTGCAAAATACTAAAGGATAGCCAATACAATAGAAATCCCTCATATTTATAGAAAGAGGGATGAGAAAAAATAGGAATCAAATTGGGAAAAATTAGGAAAGTTAGGTGAGCTAATTATGGAAAATCTCACCTAACTTTGACCAAGGTCAAAGTGTAATTTGTTTTCAAAAGATTACATCTCAGACTTGGTGTAATTACATTTTGAAAAATAAAATTCAAGATGTCAAAAACTATTTACAAGATGCATAGGGGAAAGAACCAAAAATTTGAACACTGGGAAATTAGGAATCTTCATGGTTCCTTGCTTGGGCGTGGAAGTCTTCATACTTCATCCTGGTTTCTTGCGTGAACTTCTCATCTGGACCAACGGTGTAATCCACAATGGTGTGAATCCTCATGATCGATCTCATGGAAGATGAGTGAACCTTCTTGCACCTATCAAGATACATTTTGAGGTTATCCAATGTAAGCCTTGTATCACAAATGACATCCAACAAGGCTTCTGAAAATTATATGTTTTCAATCAACTTCATGATGGCTTCCTTGAAGATCTAAGATAGTTCTGTGGTTGATAGGAAGATACGATTCTCCTCAAGAAGCTGCCCTGGTAACTCCTTGATTCCTCTTTCGAGAATCACACGATGCCCTTCCACATCTTCCTGTACTTGGTGGAGATCTTTTGTAAGAGACTCAAACACATGAATACGGTGCTTCACAGACTCTCTTACCTCTATATATTTTCCTTTGTCGAAAATTACCCCGGCTTCCACCAATTTACTAAGCTTTGCCAGTTTCATTTGCGACTACCATAGTAGGCAGTTTTCCATCTCTTTGCGCTCCTAGGAAAGTACACTCTCCTTGTCAAGCTCTATTTTGAGCTTGGCTATTAGAGTAGCTTTTTCATCCGTAGCAATTATAATTTGAGAACCGTGTTCTATGATCTCTTTGACGAAATCATACAACACCCTACCTTTGGAGGCAAACTTCTCAGCTTTCTTGATAGCTGGGTCCTCAACATTTACCATTGCTAACGGTTGTGCATTGCTTGTAGATCCTACAAGTCTCCTCACAACAATGGCATAATGCTCTGCCCTCTATTTGTACATATTATGAGCTTGCTCCATTTTATCCAATCTTCTAGCCAAAATGTCCAAAGTCACCTGCGCATCTGCTTTTGCACTTTCATTTGTAACTTTTCCAAGCTAGACCCTTGTCACTATGTAATCCTCCATGTTGACGTCTCCTTCTTCATGAGGTGGTATGCCAATTTCTGCATACTTATGACCAATTTTTTCAACATTCAACCACAAGTACATCTTTTCTTTTTCTTCCCTTTAGCTTTTGGAGGGACTATCTCTTCAAGGTCAAGCTCTTCTAGAGAAATCATTTGTTTCTTTCGCTTTGACACTTGAGATATCAACCAAGGGGGATGAGAGGCGGTACAATCTTCTGGATTAACTGTCAACTCTCTTGTCACTATCTCTTCTGAAGTAGCAACTGATATTGTGACAATGGGTTCAGTGTCTATCATAACTACTCATGTAGTTTGTGCATTGAGCTGATCATGCATTGATTCATTCATGAACTAATTAAAATTAGTTTCTAAAGTGATATCATATGACGGCGATGACAAGCTAGGAATAGATGATGGAGGGCTAGATAAAATGTCAATCGTGTGTATACTTGTCACTGATGGAGTATCAAGTATAGTTGACACTGTAGGGGTAGGTGAAATGCTCGCTGCGAGTATCATGGTGGTAGGAATAGGTGTAGGAATAGGTGGCAGAGGAGTGTTCGGATTCAGAGGTGTATGCAAAACATTTGAAGTCACAGGCGATGATGTTCTAGGAAGTTCTTCAACTACATTCTCAGGTGGAGACATAGTTCTTTCTTCATCATGCTTGGGTTCCTGTTGATCACCCTCATGTATTTCTAACTCTGGCTCACCTTTAGATTCTTCTTCATCTACAGAATCTTCTTCTTCATCAGAGTCTACTTTTGCTAAAACTTCCTCTTCAACAAATTGATCACTGGAATCTACTTCTTCCTCAGAATCTATCTCTTCAGAAACGACACCTTTTCCTCTAGGGAAAGATGGTTCAGATTCCATAGTTTCTCTTTCAAGGATGGAAAATGTGTCTTTCTTATTGACAATGAACTTGATCCTTGGGCCTCTTAGTGAAGAAGTGGGAAGAGCCGCAATTTTTTCTTTCATGTGGAGTTCTTGTTGTCAGCGAGCTTCTGCTTCGGATTCCTTTCCTTCTGAATCTGTTCTGAAAATTTTCATTTCAAAACCATGCTTGTGTAACCATTCTGCAGTATTAGACAAAATTGGTGCCAATATTTCCCTAATGCTAACACTTTCCTTTTTGGACCATTGAATTGCAAGCAACAACCTCTTGGATATTTCTTTTTCATCATAGACAACATTCATGATATCGCTAGGATATGTGAAATCCTCTGGTAGGTCAGCGATACCAAGATCTTTGATCTTATGTACGGTCAACTTGTAATAATCCATTTTGTTAATGGATTCTTCATCTCTGAAATCAACCCAGATGTCCTCAAAATGGTACTTGTGATAATGACCCTTTTGCAATTTCCTTCTGACATCCCGATAATCAAAATAAAACTTATATTTGTAGGTCCTGATTTTCATGACTTGCATCTCAGCATAAATCGATTTGGCTTTTTGTACAGTCAGGATAGTATATCTACTGATTGTCAGTGGGAAGTTGAATCCACTCTTGTGAATATTTCTTTGTTCTTTGTGCACTGAAATCAGTTGTTTGCACATCTCCATGAGGACCCACTTGTCCAAAGCATATCGTGGAAAAATGTAAGGGAAACCAATATAGCACCCTAATCTCAAATAATTAAAAGTTGTGAATTGTAAAAATATACATCCAACTTTACTTACCACCTTATAGGCCACATCATATACCATCCTCTTGAGAGTTGGATCAAAATTGAAAAGAAGAGGTGAGAAGAAAGCATCAACAACCTGTTGACGGTGCTTTTGACACAACAACATGCAAACATAATATTGCTACTCTGTTTCTCCTGAAAGAGAAAAATGATCACATGGATATCTTAGCTCCCAAGGTCTTTGTAGTTGGTTCTCAACTGTGCTGATGTCCCTCAATGGTCAATGTGAAAGTAATGTTCAAGGGGCTTACTGGTGTTGAGCTTTTGGATTGTTTTGGGGTTAAACATAAATTTAAATCTTATTCTAACTGGGTTTTTAAAGAAACATAAAAAGATAGATCAGGGCTTTGGAACAAAAAAGAATGATACTTCATCTGAATTAACCAGACCTATTTCCTTTCAAGGAATTCCTAACTAAAACTGCAGAACAAAATTAACTTGTGACTAACACACAGTTTCATTCATTCACAGTGCTAATTTCAACAGTAGATTGCAAGTTACCATTTAAACAAAACATAAAATCAAATTTCATTCCCTGAAAGCTTCCCAAATCAAATGATCAACTCAAGAAAAACACCATTCTGGAACACAACATGAAGTAGATTAAGATCTGGTTGCTTCTACTGTTAGTGAAACAGATAAGCAACATTTACAAAGCTGGCACAATCACCAATGTACAAAAAATTTGTGACTCCAAATTGTTTCCATTTACACTAAGAAAACTGAAGGATACATTAGTCTCCTACTTAATCTAACTCCTAGCTAATAAGAGAAAGGAAGCTCCCATTGCAAGAATCAGGACACAGCTCTGTCTCCTCTATTTCTACTAACCCTACAACCTTTATCTACCACTTTCTAATTCTACCCGGTCCCTCCTAACTCTAACCTAGAAGTTCTAACCTTTACAAAGAGGCAAGAATGCCATATATACAAAATGTACCCAAAAGAATGTGTTGTCCCCCTACATTAGGGTTTACAAAATATCTACTGTCTGTAGGAGGGTCGGCCTTCAAATATTTTTGAGAACAAGTTAATGTTGTATTCAATGTGAAGCCTTGCTTTCGATATTGCCGACGAAAGATTCTCTGCCCTTAGAAGAAGTCTTTTAGATCTTTTTGCAGTTGTAGCATTAATCCTTCTGCCTACGTGTCCATGCTCGAACTCTTTCTGAAATCTATCTTGAATGCTCCAAAGTATCACCATTAATATTGATCTACCTCTGCCAATGGTCACTACAGTTGTCCCTGTGAGTCATGGTTGCTTCGTTCTTCTGGCCTCCTTTATGTTCTAGACTCTCTGCACGTTGACCGTCTTCTGGAAGCACCATCAGACTTCCCTTTAGATCTTCGCACCACCTAAGCCGATCTATCGCCCTCTGATCTTAGAATGAATTCATCTGGTTTGCATCTTGTCGGTCTCCTTCAAGGTGGTAGTCAATCGGCCAATGGCCAATAGGTCATTTCCTTTAGCTTTTTCTAATTGGCCAAACACACACCACGCAGGATTATTAGGTAGTCAAAAGTGGTCCACCTTGAATCGCATGTCAGTGAGACACTTATTGTGTCTCCCCGACATGATTTCATCTCATAACAATTATCGGCATAGCGCGGACCAGTTGATGAGACCCTTCATCGAGCTTTAGAAGTCACATCGAGCTCATTTTTATGTCGGGAAGACAATCCTATTTCGGGGAGACCTTACCCCGAACTTCTCTTCTCTTACTGATCCTACCCTGTTATCGGCAAGACTCCTTACTATCGGCCAGAGGCTATGGCAAGTTATCCTTGGTTATACGAATGCCTCCTTCACTGGGAAATCCATTGCTGTCCACAAGACCTTTAGCGAACCCTCTTTCATTCTCCTCGGGCTTACTCTTATCAGGAAGACCCTTCTCCTTTGGCAAGAGCCCGTTGGGTCAGCAAGAAGTCATAGCGAAGGCACTTCATTCGTTTAGAGTCTCCCCAATTTCCTCTTGTTCTCCTCGAGCTCATTTTTCTTCGGCGTGACCTTCGCTCTTCGGCGAGACATCTTGGCGCACATCTTTCTTCTCCCCGAGGGGATACCCTGTCAGTGTGACACTTCTTAGTCGCCGAGACCTCCTGGCGAGAGTTTAAATCTTCCCCAAGAACCCTAGGGAACCTTTGTCGGAAAGAGTTACAGCGGTGCCTTCTTCATCGGTGAGACAATCCCACATCAATGAGACCTCTCCCCGATCTCTTCATGTCATATCGAAACCTAACCCTTTGGTGAGAACTTTGCTAATCGGCCAGACCTCCTTCCGAAGGCAAAAATTATCGTCAGGCTTCAAACTTTGGTGGGACCTTTCTCTGTTGGGGAGACCTATGGCGATATCCCTTCCGTGTCGCTGAGACTCTAGCACGTCGGCCAGACTTCATGCCGATGGTGAACCACTCTCCCCAAGAACAAACCCTTTTTCGGCAAGAGTCTCCTATGTCGGTAAGACATCTTACCGAACTTATTGCATTCTCCTCGATGACAACCTTCTTCGGTGTGAATTCATGGGCTAGGGAGACTGCAAGACCTCACTCAATAGACCCCCCTTTTGTTCCTTGTCGGCAAGACTGAAGATTTCGCCGAGACTTCCTAGCAAAGAGAAAAACCCTCGCCGAAATGAATATCCATCTGATGCCGGTCGGTGAGACATAGAGATCTCGCCGAGACCTCCCTCTGATGAAGACCTTCATGCTGAAGTGAAATGCTTAGTTGCCAGAACAATGACTGATGTCTCACCGATAGGTACATATATGTGAACCCCAATCGCTGTGACATTCTTGAGGTCTTGCCGATAGGCAACACAAACGCATACTTAGCAAAATGCATTATGGGTCGAGGAGACTTTGATGATGTCTTGGTGATATGAACTGCAATGTGGAGTATTGAAACTTGATGGAATTTACAGTGCAATATGGCCAAATATGGGGAAGATATGCCTATGGTGGGACTTGTCTGACAAATTTGTGAGTATGAACAACATGTAAAATCATTAGAAACCTATAGTTCTAACACCTCCTTTGGATTTCGAATGGATAGAGCCAAGCCACCAGTCGGTGAGACATGAGGAAAGTTTTGCCAACTCTTTCCTTGAGGAGTTTCATACTGAATGTGATTTGAGGCATGCCTTTAGTTGGCTTCCCTGAGAGATATCCTCAGATGAATGATTCAGTCCTACAAAACAAAATCCCCATTAGCCCTCAGGAGAACATAAAATATATCATGATGAAATACACCATTGCTTGTGATTATTTTATTGAATACTTAACAAGAAGGGAACCAACTTAAGCCGAGACAAAACCAAAATTGACAGAGCAAGAAGACAAACATAAGCAGAAAACAAAAGCACCCCCAAGAGGAAAGCAAATAACCAAAAGCAAAAGAAACCAAAAAGAGAAGGGGGACCCATTTTGTTCCAAATCAAAATGGGGTGGTTATGCCAGGCATAACAAATGGCGAACTGGGAAAATGGTTTAACCATTTTCAAGAAGTGAAGGATTCAAGCTACCCAGAACTCCTGGTTCATGAACATCACAACTCCATTGGGTCAGTTTTAACAAGCAAGGTTGAGCTAGAATCTCAAATGTAAATCAATCAATAACTACCCCTGAATCTATGTGTGTGCTTGATGTGCATCATCCTTTCATAAAGTTTTCTTTATCTTTCGAACAACAATGTGCAAGATTTGAGCTACATGAGTTGATTCCTTTTAGCTGTCGTGCAATGATATCCCTGGGCATTGCTTTGCTACTAGTCAGGCCCATAGCCCCATGGAGATACCTCTAGTTTTCTCACAACATTGCTCTACATCAGCAGGCATCCATAGCCCGTAGAGATACCGGAATCACCCATTCATATTGAATCTCTTTTCTTCATAACCTTTCTTCTCTTTTTTTTTTTCATAGAGTTTTAGATATTTAATTTAATTCCTTTTCAATATTCCTTGATGTTTAACATCCTGATCTTGAAACTACCATGGACCTCATAACAACAATTGGGAAATCATATTTTTCACTCAAATCTTACAACACTCCATCCTAGGGACAAATATACCATTCAAGAGGAGATGATCTTGGTGATTTGTAGATTCAGAGGAGCTAATGAAGGTTACTTACTTGGGACCTTGTTTTCAAACCTTCCACAACTCTTATTGGCAATGGGCATAAAAAAAGAGTTTAGGACAAAATCACCAATCAAAAAGCTTGAAAATATCTAAACCATTTCTCTCCTAATGACCAAAGTATGCTTCAGATAACAACCCACCATTCAAAGATGGAAAGGAAACAAACCAACCCCAAAGAACAAAACAAGACAGAAACAAAGAACAAATAAAATGGAAGGAAAGAAAAGGAAGAATAAGCAAACAACAATCGAGCTATTTACAAATAGAAGCAGAATATTTACAAACAGAGAAATAAACTATCTATAAACAAAAAAACAAAAGGAACAGGAAAAGGAAAACAACATAACAAAAGAAAACTAACTAAACCAAAAACTAACACTAACAAGTCCTAATCCTAAACTAACTAATCCTAAGCCAAGCCTTGCAAATACAAGACTGTAAAAATTTGTACATTTACTTGACTGATTTTTCATTATGTGCAACACCTTTAAACCTTACTAGGCAGCTTCTAAACCTTAGTGAATTTATTCATACTGTAAATATAAAGTTTATAGGCAATAAGTTCATTCTGAGGGCATAAAGCTTGAAATATTATCAACTGTGGGTTCTCAGTTTTGTCACAATTTACCCACAAACATGTTTTACTATCCCCAACGCCATAATCAAACTGAAGATTATTAAAACACAGAGGATAATGAAAGGACACCACCTGATTCTGAAGATTTCTAGTTACCAATGCAGGCTTGTGTTGTATGATCTCCTCCTCACAAGGTCTTAGCTCATGGAACACCACTGAATCAAGGTTCGTCTTGCAGTCAGGATATTCACTCACCAGCATCTCTATATTCATCTCAGGCATGGAGTCAAAATTTTTGAATTTCTTGAGATGAAGTCTCACTTTCAACTTTCTCTTGAAACATGTCATCCCCTAGGGTTTGAGAATATGCTTCCAGCTTGTCACCATTGATGTCAGGGATACTTGCACGTGGTGAACAAAGATTTCCTTCAAACTCACTTGAATGCACGGAGTCAAAGATAGGAAAACACTCTTTCAATTCAAATTTTTGTGCCTCATCAACAAGGACATGCCACTTAGCATCAAATTCATCAGTGTTAAGAACAAATTGATTAGTGGATACTAAGCAAGGACTTTCTTCTAACAACACATTTGAGCAATCAAAATCAAAATCAAGAAAATACTCCCTTGTCTCATTCTCTTCGTTATATTGAAGAGATTTAACTTCTGAGATAGCCTCCTAGTCGCTTTCTTGGCATTCATCTGCTTCATCCAAATGTACCTCATCATGAATTTCTTCAGGGAACAATTGAATGATCTGAACATCTACTTGAATTTCTTCCCTTAAAATTTCATGTTGGCATTTAAGTCCTTGACTTTTACCACAAGATTCATTGGCAATCTCATTTTGAAGCATGTCACCTGTTTCAATCCGTCCACCACTTAAATCAGCAGAGTCATCTTCTTGTGCTAACCCACCAAAGGGTGTTTCCTCCTCATTCACCATCATGAAAGCATCTATGAGTGCATCGATGAATCCATTCTCCACTTCCATCAGGTCTGCACTAGGTAGAGGAGTTTCATCAGTTGTTGAATCCATCTCACTGCAAGGATCAAGGTCATCAAAAGATAGGGAAGAATTAAATCTCCTCACACAACCACTCTCATCATTTTGGATGAGCTGATTATCATTTTCATGTGTGCCAGTTGTTTCATCCTCTTCATGGGGGGGATACGTACTCCAAGGATCTTCCATAAGTATTCCCTCACTAGAGATTAGTTGCTTGAAATACAACTCCATCCTTCCTAGGAAGACATGGCAATCCATCTGAGAGTTTTGATCAGTTCGATGTATCCTACATCCACTTGGCCAAACAAGTTCTGATAGTTTCAGATCTGTTGATTCTTCTAATTTCTCCCTTATTCAATTTTGCATATGAGGGATATCAATCCAACCTGAACCATGCTCCTTTATCCACTCCTCATCACCCTGATTCTCATCTTGATCAGAAGGGTTGCTCAAATCATTGGAAGGCATTGTTGATTTCTCATGATAGCAATCCTGTGCTAATACCTCATCTCCTTTAAAGCCATCATTAGTACTAACATGTTCAACAAAGCTAGATTATATCTTGAGATTTCCATTATGCTCTAAATTTACATCCATTTCATGCTTTTCACCAAACAAGTCATCAAAATTATACTCTGGTGAATCAAATGTTTCATCTAGAACTTCATTGTGATGTAATGGACTATGCTTTGGAAGATGACTGAAAAGAGATGACATGGTCACAACTTCATTGACAAGTGGAGAACTCAACTCTGTGATTGGATTTTGCAGGGATGAGTTCTCCCAGTGGTCTTGTGTGCGAGGACCAAACTGATCTAAGAATAAGATTTCTAACTCCGCCCATGAACAAATATAATTTGGTGGAAGATTAACATACCATTGTCTTGCTGAACCTTGAAGTGTTCTGATGAACAATTGACAACGACATCCTCATGCTAAACCTAGAGAAAAGTAAGTACACGCCTGCAAATTCCAACATGTTCAGAAGCATTTTGCCGCCGTTAGGGAAAAATAAAGGAAGCCTATCATACAGGTGACCGGGATTTCATGGACAAATCCCGGTGTATACAAAGGACTACCCATTAGAGTTGGGTTTTCCAAGACCTGACCCAATCCAACTCACAACAATCCAAAATTTGCTCAAAGATCCCTCCTTCTAGTGCCAGTTCCTGTTGATGGTCCAAGTGGCACAACAACATGCAAACATAATATTGCTAGTCTATTTCTCCTAAAAGAGAAAGATGATTACATGGATACCTTAGCTCCCAAGGTCTTTGTAGTTGGTTCTCAACTGTGCTGATGTCCCTCAGTGGTCAATGTGAAAGTAATGTTCAAGGGGCCTGCTGGTGTTGAGCTTTTGGACTGTTTTGGGGTTAAACATAAACTTAAATCTACTCTAACCGAAGTTTTTAAAGAAACATAAAAAGATAGATCAGGGCTTTGGAACAAAAAAGAATGATACTTCATCTGAATTAACCAGACCTATTTCCTTTCAAGGAATTCCTAACTAAAACTGCAGAACAAAATTAACTTGTGACTAACACACAGTTTCATTCATTCACAGTGCTAATTTCAACAGTAGATTGCAAGTTACCATTTAAACAAAACATAAAATCAAATTTCATTCCCTGAAAGCTTCCCAAATCAAATGATCAACTCAAGAAAAACACCATTCTGGAACACAACATGAAGTAGATTAAGATCTGGTTGCTTCTACTGTTAGTGAAACAGATAAGCAACATTTACAAAGCTGGCACAATCACCAATGTACAAAAAATTTGTGACTCCAAATTGTTTCCATTTACACTAAGAAAACTGAAGGATACATTAGTCTCCTACTTAATCTAACTCCTAGCTAATAAGAGAAAGGAAGCTCCCATTGCAAGAATCAGGACACAGCTCTGTCTCCTCTATTTCTACTAACCCTACAACCTTTATCTACCACTTTCTAATTCTACCCGGTCCCTCCTAACTCTAACCTAGAAGTTCTAACCTTTACAAAGAGGCAAGAATGCCATATATACAAAATGTACCCAAAAGAATGTGTTGTCCCCCTACATTAGGGTTTACAAAATATCTACTGTCTGTAGGAGGGTCGGCCTTCAAATATTTTTGAGAACAAGTTAATGTTGTATTCAATGTGAAGCCTTGCTTTCGATATTGCCGACGAAAGATTCTCTGCCCTTAGAAGAAGTCTTTTAGATCTTTTTGCAGTTGTAGCATTAATCCTTCTGCCTACGTGTCCATGCTCGAACTCTTTCTGAAATCTATCTTGAATGCTCCAAAGTATCACCATTAATATTGATC
>VDFB02181347.1:0-11901 GCA_007258455.2 Sequoia sempervirens | reverse complement strand
TGCAAATCTTGTCTAAGACTCATAGATGATCACCTCTTATTAATGATTTGGATAATAATTTTTCCACATACTATTTCATGAGGGTGTGCATGATGTCATGAATGATCGTGGTCATGGGACATTAATATGTAGCCCCAATATTTTCAATCCAAAAGGAATGACATTCCAAAAATGTGCTCCCCAAGGGCACATGAAATATGTCTTGTGCTGGTCTTCAGGAGCTATCTTAATTTGATTATATCTTGAGAAACCATCCATGAGGGATAGCATCTCGTACCCTACTACTAAGTCCATTATGATGTCAATATTTAGTACCTTGATATTAATTTAAATCTTAGAAATTTGTACATATGCGGATTCCTCCTATTGGATTTCTCACTAGTACTAAATTAGAAATCCACTTTGCGTAGTCAATAGGTCGAATGAAGCCAACATCAAGTAACTTCTTCAACTCAACCTTTACTAGTAGGGAAATTTGAGGATGCATTTTTCTGAGCTTTTTATTGACTAGTTTAGCATCGAGAAACAATGGAAAGTGATGTAAAAAAAACTCAAGATGTAGACTAGGAATGTTGGCATAAGACCAAGCAAAAGTTGATTTGTCTCTTTGTAAAGAAGGCACAAAACTCTAGTTGTTCTATTTCTATAAATGATGCTGCAAAGTGGATAATATTAAGATTTTCTTCGGTACCCTTGTTGACTTCCATAGAATTTTCTACTAGAATGGATGATTTCTCTTGGTTTATGGGAAGTCCAACCCTCCATCCTTGGGTGCCTCAAATATTTTTTCAACATTGGATGCATCCTTTCTTTTTACTTTTTCTTAGTCTAGAGGCACCTTTTGGTTTTCACCTAGAGACCTTTTTTTTTTTTTTAACCATTTTCACTTTTGTGAGTGGAAGGTTGGATAGACTCCTCAGAGTATTCCATGTTATCAAGATCTATGATAAATCCAACTTTATAATCTGCATAAGGAATTTCTTCACGTTATCCCATAAACTCAAAAATTGCTTTATCATTTTCTAATACGTCTAAGGTGGGTGGTCCTTGCTAGTCCAAGTCTATCAATTGCGGGTATACTAGAGGCATGCCATCATTAGTATTGTCAAGGTTAAATGAATGGGTAGATAGAGTGAAAATGAAAATGTTTTCAGGATCCCAAAAGGAATCAATCCACACTTTTCCTTTGGTCAAGGGGTCAGATAGGTCAAGTTCCTTGAATGTATCAGCTAGGTCATAGTAACTAGATATGCAAGAGTCCCACTCCCACTTGTTGGAGTTAGTCTCAATAGGGTAGTCCTTAGATGTCTCAATATCCTTCGAAGAAGTCAATTCCTCACTCAAAAGTACCTTAACTTACCAAGATCCTTGACTTTTAATGGTTTGAACCCTAGCCCTAAGTTTTTTGGTTGCTTGGATGGTAGCAAAGGATCTATCATCCTATTTTTGTCCAAACCAAGTCTGTTGTTTCCATCATAACCTTTGTGCTTCATGATTTCAAAGCCTTTTCCATACTGTTTGGTTGGGATTTTCTTAGGTTCAACATCTTTTTATTCCTTGTATAACCATGTGGTGATTTCCTCTTTGTTGATAGCTTCCTTATTCAATCTCCCCACTTTGTGTAGGTTGTGGTGGGAGATGTTTGAATAGTGACCTTGGGTTCCTTTTTGACAGCTAATGGTTTACCATAAGATTTTGGAGATGTAGGTGATTGACTGAAAAAATAGGATGTCTTCATATGATACTCTCCACACCCCTTATCTTAGACCTGGATCTTGGGATCAAAAGATGGAGTTTTGGAAGTGGATACTTTGGTTAAGGTGGAAGGATCAATGTAATGGGATGAAGCAGACGATGAAGCTTCCCGATTGATTGGTACTTGCTATTTGGGTGTCCCTCTTAGGTTGTTGCACTACTAAAAGGATTAGGATCACCGATTATTATGATCTTAGTGCCATTGTAGGGAAACTTTAAGCATTGATGGTAGGTGGATGGAATGGTCTTCATAGCATGAATCCATGGTCAACCAAGGAGGAGATTACAAGGGAGATCTAGTTCCAACACTTAGAATGTGGTATCTAATAAGACAAACCCAACTCTAATAGGTAGTGATATGACACCATTGGAAGAGCCCTCTTCATCATCATAAGCCTATATGATGATACTCTTTTTTGTATCCATACAAACTTCAAAGAAACCTAATGCCATAACCATTTTTAAAGTACAAATGTTCAATCTATCTCCACCATCTACCAAGACAAGTCTAATTTTATGTTTGTTAACATAGAATTCTAGGTGCAAAGGGTTGTTATGGTTAGGATTTTTTGAGGAGAAGTCTTAGTCAAAAAAGGTGACATGGTGGGTTTGGATAAGTATCCCATGATTTCCTGAAATTGGTTGACATCAAGGTCAGTATGCACAAAAGTGTCTTGCAATGCTTTGTCTAGAATAACTTTGTGCTCAAGAGATATACAAAGTAACACAAGGATAAATATCTAAGTATGTGTCTTCCCCAAGTGGTCTAAGAGGTTATATTGGGATTTTTTCTAATGTTTATGGGGAGCACCTCGTATGGTCACCTTGGTTCACCATGTGGTCACTACACATTCTGAAAACTTCTTGATGGTAATGGTATTGATATGGTTGTTCAAGGCTTGAATATTATTTATAGTATAGTCATAGCTAACATAGGTGAAGTTAGCTTAACCTTTTTGGTCTTTTCACCTAAACTGAAGGCTTTCCCTATCCCATGGTCATGCAAAGGACTCTTAAAAATTGTATGGTCACTATTGGAGGTCAGTTGTTGGTTATCTACATCTATGAAACCATTTTTGATTAGGTCCTAGATTATATTTTTAAGTTGTCTACATGATGAATTTTTGTGTCCTATGGCATAGTGATAGTAAAAAAAGGCATTTTCGTCCCACCATGATGGTTTAAATTTCCCTGAATAATAATGTTTCACCTCAGAAAGTTGGGTGACCTTAGATTGCAAATTTTTTTTCAAGACAGATTCAATTGGTTCCCCTAAGGGAGTGTATTTGTGTCTTGTTGGAAAGTTTCTTTGAGGCACATCCTTGGTTATTCTAGATTGCATTTTATATTTTCTATAGGATGTGTGGTGGGTTATTTTATGTATTAGGTCCTTTAAGTATGATTGTGGGACCAAATTTTTGTATTACCTTTGCATCTACAACTCTATCATAATTCATGACATTCTTATTGTGAGACCAGTACTTGTTTTTATCATTTGAGGTACTTTGGGAATTTTGATTTTTATTAAAAGTTTTAAGTTCCCCTTTTGCAATGAGTTCCTTTTCAAGGGTAGTTCCTTTTTCCATAAGGTCAATAAATGTAGTGCAACAATGGACTTGCAATTGATATTTCAGTTCTACAACCAAGTTTTCAATGAACATGACAACCCTTTTTTTCTCATGTTTCTTACAAGGACATCAACTAGCTAAACTCCTCCATCTTTGGAAGAATTCTATGAATGATTCACCTTCCTCTTGTTTTGTATGAAATAATGTAGCTATGGTAATTTTATTTTTGCTGTTATAAGAAAAGTGTCACAAATTTATCGGCTAGTTCATCCCATGTTCTTATGCTTGTAGGTAAGTGGGAAAACCATTCAAGTGCTTGTCTTGCGAGGCTCCTTGGGAATAATCTCATGAGATATGTATGTTCAAATGCGATGTCTATGAAATCCATGTGAAATTACCTCACATGTTCAATGGGTTTCCTCTTTCATCTATACTTGGTAAATTTTGGAATAACATAGTTGCGAGGAAATGAAGGCAGGTATATGCTCTTGTCAAAGGGGTATGGCCATAACTCTTGTGTTGAGTAAGTTTTCTTTGTTGATATTTGCATGTTGTCCACTTGTTTTTGTAGTGTAAGCTTTTATTTTTTTAAGACATCAAATTGAGTCAAGGGTGTGTCCACTGTGTTTGCCACTACATTATGATATGTGCCCATGTTTGAGGTTTGTAATCCAATATTTTGGGTGGATGACTTGGTGTTGATACTGAATGTATGTGGTGGATTTTGGCTTTTAATGTTATGGGTGAAGGTTGGAATTTGATTTTGTATATGGGGGTGAAAGTTGGAGTATGGTTAATGTGTGGATGATTTATATTGAATTGTGTTTGTAATGGGCTTGAACTTGTATGTGGATTTTGGTTGCCATATTGTTGGAAAGGTCCTTGTGTGTTGCTTTGTAGGGGAATGCTTGTGGTAGGACCTTGTGATGATGTGTTGGTGTTCAAGTTGGTATTTTTTGTAGTGTTTGTTTGTGGCTTAGGTCCACTGATGTAAACCTTCCTTATTTTGTTTCTTGACTTATTTTTACCCATTGAAAAAGGGTTAAATGATGAAGCACACATAACATTAGATGATAAACCAAATGGATTAAATGTATTGCTAGGGGGTTATGTCATATCTTGTGAACTTTGCATTCCAAACAGAGGTGTCACATTAAATATTGTGGTATTTTGTGTTGTCCCTCGTAATGGCACAGTAGCATGTATTTGTGGGATAGTGTGATTAGGAGTAGATGCATTGTGTCCTTGGTTTTGTGTAGTCTTATTGATAGGTATTGTGGAAAGTACGTTAACATCAAAACCATGAGGAATTTTAGCCCCACTTTGTAATAGTTTTGTTAGGAATTGTTGTGGATCTTGTGCTACTTGTAAGGAAGCTAGGTAGTGGAACAAATTCCTACACTAATCTTGAGAGGAGAATAATGATTATTTTTTACAGATTTTTAACAATTACAGAGAATTAAATAGAAATAAACATAAATATCATGCATACCACAAAACAGTGATTTACATGAGGAAAACCCTTTCGGGAGAAAAACCCCACACTCCAAAATATGCCCAATATATTATTCAAAAATCACAAAGATTATAATATAGTTGCAGAGCAAGCTTCTCACATGAGTATCACAACTCAAAGATCTATAGGCAACACGACCGATATCAGACTCCTAGAATATATCACAATACACAATCGTAATAAAATGCCCTCATAAAATAGGGTTACATTCTAGGGAAAGTCAATATTAATAAACTATCAATCTTTAGATATGCGACATAATGATGAATGGTCCAAATTTACAATAATAAAATATAAATAAAATTTTCCTTTTGAGTGCACTGCCCTCAAGCCCTTGCCAAGGCACGCTACCCCTGGAACCCAATCAGGGGGCTAATCCCCCTGGAACCCTCATGGGGGGGATACCGCCCATGCCCCCCATCCTCATTGGCTAAACACTACCTTATGTAATTGCAATATTGAGACACATTTTCTCAACACTGCCATCTCATCTACAAACCATACCACACTAGGGTCTTGAGCAGCTACCTCAATCTCTTCTTCAATTAGAGGTTTGTGGATGACTTTAATTATGAATATTTCAAAAGGATTTGAAAATGATAATCATGTATTAAGTTTCTCGTTGGAGGAAGACTCAAACTTCATGTTGCTAGTAGGATTAAAAAAGTCATCTTCATTGGTTTGATCCTATTCTTTTCTTTTCGTTTGTAATATGTTTTGGACCATATAAGACTTGCAAATGTGATGAATGAATATGAAGTCTAAGAGATGATAATGCAATGATAATACTAAGACTAAGGTATGCAACTATGCTATGTTTTTGGGGTTTTCAATGGATAAGAAATGTCAAATGATAATGTACCTATGGACAAGATTAAGGTACAAAGTGACAATGGATGAAATTGAGATATGATAATGTTACTATGATCAAAAATCTATGGTAGGACTAAGACTAAAGTATGAAAATGTGGTGTTATGATGAAGAGTGTGATATAAATAATGCTATAAAGATGAAGACTAAGCACTTTTGTGAACCTAAGAAGAGGTTAATAACTAAAATAAGATAGTCCAAAGTAGCAAATATAATTATCAAGACCTTAAGAAGGACAAAGACTAAAGTGACGGTGATTGACAAGGTGGACCTAAAAGTAGACTTATGAGTTTAAAGGAACAACTTAAATGATAAAGGTTGATTGATTAAGGACAAGGTTAAGGAAATCTAAATTTGTGACAATGTTCTAATCAAAAGTTTGATAAGTCTCCTAATCTAAAGTTTTCCAAAGTGTATGCAACTAATGAGTGACCTAGGGTTTAGCCTAAGGTGTATGGAACTAATGCAATCAAAACCTAAATTTATGGAGTGAAATGAATGATCTAGAATGAGCAAGTTTGTATTCTGATGAGATGATTATAGTTAGGAATTGATCCAAAATAAGATCACACCAAAATTTCCCAAAAAAATTGTCAACTAGAAAATGCGGTGCATGTTCTATCAAATGTGTTTTACTATCTTGTAAATGCAGTGCATAATTTTTAGCAAATGAAGTGGGCTATTTTTGCACTTGCGGTTTATAGTGACAAATGCAGTGAAAAATGTGTTTAGCCTTAGTTTGAATGTTTTAGATTGGTTTTTCATCTTGAGTTTTTTATGAAATGTGATTCCAAACACAACAAACAATCTAAAAACAAGTCTTGGTTGTTGTGTGACCAAATTTTGTGAGCGTAATGTGTCTATTCAAGGTTTATTCACCCTAATTTCCATGATTCTAATCATAATTCAAAGGAACTTCACATACATAAAACACTTCCTATCCCTAAGGTCAATGGAAAAAAACTCAAGCCCACAACTTGGAATCTCCTTTGATGCAAGTGGAGGGACACCTTTAGGGGGTGTATGTACTCTTGTCTTTGTGAGAGAGGATAGATAGGGGCCTCCAGGACTGGAAGGATGGCCCAATCACCCTCTCCCCAAAAAGCTACAAGTAAACAAGTAGCTTATGCTAAGCCAGGGATTTATGTCTCATCTCAAGGGATCCATATGGTGAGTAAATTCAAGGTGCAATGCTACACCTTTGCACTAAGAATGAAACCAATAAATAACTCAATCAATAAGGGTGGACCTCTAACTAATTGTATTCTATTCATTACTCGGGGACTTACCACCTCCCGAACATCCAACGAGCCACTTAAGGCTTTAACCAACCTTACTAGGGTACTATAAGAAAATAACTCATGTAAATGTGGGTAGCTTTCCCTTTCATACTGACATTATATGGTGAAGGCTAACAATAGTTTGGACTTGACTTTCATCTTATCCTTTTATATAGTGGCCCGAGGGAAAAACTGTTTTGGGTTGCCAATGAGTTTTTTGTACGGATGTGTCTCAAGGGAAATCCCTTCTAAAGGGTTATGCAAAAGTGAGATAAATACAATGATTTTTATCTCCAAGGTCATATAAAAATGCGAGGATAGAGCATACACATGTATTTTCTCACACTAGCAAGTGTTCATTAACTTTTAGAAAACCAAATGTGTGGTGTGACAATGAAAGTGTTAAGAAGTGTTTTTGATTCCAAAAATTATATAACATGCTAGGGAAAAGCATACATACCTCAAAACACAAACAAGATCACAAGAAAAAGAAAATATTTGTTCTTTTTTAATCCCAAATTGAAAATGTGATAATGCAAAGACACTCGATTCTTTTAAGTCCAAAATCCAAATGTTCCTACTTAGAAATTAAAAAAAATAAAGCCCTTCAAGAACATGGATTAGTAGTCTCAATAGAAATGTCTTGTCCACACGAATTCCACAAGCTGGGCCAACCAAATATCAATAAGCATAAAATGAAAAACCCCTAATTAAGACCCTAATTAAGAGTGTATACCTTGGAATTCCTACTGCTCTAAACATGCAAAATAACTAAGAAACATGAATAATAAAACACCAAGGACACCTCAAGATTAGCCAAAAGAGTGGTTCAACGAAAAGGAATGCAAATAAAATGAAACACAAGTATTTTTACCTCCCTTGTTGTTGATACCTCTTTGATTGGCCCTTGCTCGGATTGGTTGTGTGCTCCTTAGATGATAGATTGAGTGACTATAATGCAAGCTTCAATATGCAAAATGATGAACAAAGATGGTTGAATGATTGAAAAAGGCTTGGACAGCATGTAGTTATGAGAGTGCAAAGTGTTGAGAATGCAAAATGACAGCATAAGGGTGCAAGATAGCTAAGTGTTCTAAAAATGCCCTTGAGGAGGGAGTATTTATAGAGGATCTTGAATTCTCTAGAGAATTCAACGGTCAAGATTGCTCCAACAAGGCCAAGATGAAGGGCTATGGTGGGTTGAGAACCCACAAGCCCTCACATCTTGACATGTGGAGGGTGAAGTGGACAAGAGGATATGAGGTGGAGATGAGTTGTCAAGAGGGTACATGAGGTGGAGGAAGTACAAGTACCTTGCAAGTACATTGGGAGATGGGAAGAATCTTGGGTGAATAAAAGTGAATTTTAAATTCACAATGATTGGAAGAATCTAGAGGGTAAAAGGTGGGCTCCAAAAAGGTGGGACTTGGTCACATGTGAAGATTGTGACAAGTCCAAGGTTGGTCACATGTGGAGATTGTGACAAGTCCAAGGTTCTAGAAGCCTTGGAAGGATGGAATGTGAATTAAAAATTCACATATAAAGGAGGGGAATCTAGGACAAATAAAAAGGAATTAAAAATTCTTTGGAGAATGATTGTATTTAATTTATAATTAGGAGGATAAATTAGGGCTAATTAGGATTTTCAAAAAGCCAACTTGCAAAAAGTTGAGGATGTGACACATCCTAATCAAGGATTAGGCATGTGCACATCCTTAATGAAGAGATTACGAGATGAATTAGGATTAGATGAAAATGACATGTGAGGAATTAATATTTATTTAATTCATTTGATGAAAGAGGTGAGAGGGGTAAGGTATTTAATTATTAATTAAATAATCTTTAGGGATTTCAAGGCATCATGATATTAATTAAATGGCCAGTACATTACTTAATTAACTCTGAGAAGAGAATGTTTAAAACGATAAATTGGATAAATTAATTGTCCAAATTGATGTCTACATTTTGCCTCTTTGGAGATGGTGTTACGGGCAGCATAATTTCAAAGAATATTAAAATATAGAACCTAGAAGAAGATGGTTAGATTGAAAGATGCCCCAGTCATTCAAAGAAGTGACTAGGAAGGAAGATGAAGATGATGAAAATTAGGGATGAAGGATGCCCCCTCGAGAGGACATGCGGGTTGAAGAGAACACGTGTGTGCTCTCGAAATAGATGATGTGATGCAAGTGGAGATGAGGAAGATGATGGAAGGTGATGGGGAAGAGAGTAAGAGAAGCGATAGAAGATGGATGGAGCACAAATGGATTTCAAAAGGTGATGTTTCCCCAGTCAAGGTACAAGCCAAAATGGGTTGAGGATGGATGGAGTGTTGTCAATGACGGATTGAAGGATCCTGAAACAACACAAGGATAGGGAAGGATACATCCCACTGAGTGGTATTGATGAGGGAAGGATACATCCCAAAACACCACTAAAAGATAGGGAAGAATAACTCCCGATGAGGATGATGAAAGTGTTGTTGATGAGGGAATGATACATCCCAAAACAACACTAAAGGGCTAGGGAATGATACTAACAGATGATGATGATGATGACGGGTCAAGGCTGGTAACAAGGCTGGATTTGATTAGGTGATTTGGGCTAAATGGAATGGATGGAGATTGGATAGAGATAAGGATGAAGGATGAATGGATGGGGGGATACATGCAAGACGATAGAATGGAAAATGAGATGCAATTCTAAATGCAATTTATCATCTTTGGAGCACTGGTTTTTGCTATAGCATCAAACACAAGACACCAGGGTATGAAGAACTAAGGTGAATTAGTGTCTAATGCATAAAACAAACACAATAGACAAAAAGGCTATCCCAACACCCCAAAGTCACAAAGACCTTGGTCGGGCTAGGTATTGAGATAACTACAAGCACAAAAGGATGCCCCAGCATAACACAAGACCTCAGGGATCTTGGTGGGTACTACGTGGGACAACCAAGAAGACACAAATAGAAATAAGAAGATCAAGATACACCTCTATGTTGACCAATCAAAACACACCATAATATGATGGATTATGGCGATCTTGACAAGTGATGATAGGGAGCTCGAATGATAAACAAAATCCAAAAGCATCAAAAGATCACAATCAATTTCAAATGTCCTTTGCCATAGGATCAAGGGGATAGGTGGGATTGATGAGGTCTGTTAGGAAGGATGCATCCTGTTGAGACCGAAGAGGATGGATACTAAAAGATCGTTATGACGCAGGATGTTCAAAATCGATTGGATCTCATGATACAAGTGGATCTCGTTTGTGAAGAACTGGCTAGATAAGGGCATAGCTTGATGACACGACACAAGGGAGACAAGACATGGGACTGACAAAACCTAAAGACCTAGGGGCTCGGGGGCCGATCAAAGATTAGCCTTGCCTACGTGAAAGCGCAGAGCCCTCGTAGTTCAGTGAAAGGTGGACGACTGACCAAGATGGAGACCTTGATGGATGGTAAAGACGGGACAGACAATAGGAACAAGAGTTGAAGACTGATGATGGAACCCCGGGGGCGGATCAAATGATCGACCTTGCCTACGTGAAAGCGCAGGGGCCACGTAGTTCGACTAAAGACCGACAACAAATTATGGATGAAAGAGGATGAGATGACCCTAGATAAGGGGATAAAATGATTGGACCGACACGATGGGACAAGATAGATGAATGATGAAGTGATAAGATAAATGATGTTGGACGATAGTGACTATATAAAGCTTCAGGGATGGGATAGTTAGCCAAATCATCAAAGATGAAGTGGGAAAATGACATGCCATATAGATGAATGGTGAAATGATAAATGATGAGATAGAAAAGATGTGCAAAAGAAGCAGAAGTGATGACGATGAGATGGATGACATTGGATTGCATGGGGTAAAGCCTATAGCTAGATACCAATGACAACAGATTAGGAGATGGGATGAGGGGAGAGAAGGGGGGATGAAAAAGGATTATTTGGGTGAATTGGATAGAGGGATAAGGATTTGGATGAGGAAAAGGTGACCAAATGGGTAGATGACTGATGCTTGGAATAGGTGGAAGATTACTCAGAATGAGTAAATGATTGATCAAGATTATGGAATGATAAAAGGAGGTTTGATGAATGTTTGAGATGATAGGAGGTTCGATGAAGTGTTGAGATAAGAGATGAAAGTTCGAAGCAGATGAATGGTTACATGGAATGAGTGAATATATTTATTAGAATGGATGAATGGGACAAAATTGAAGAAGATGGAGGGAGGGATCTTAAGACTTTGTTGCAGATGGATGAAAGCCCAGATTAGGGGTTTGGATAAGCTCAGATTGGGATAAGATTAAAGCTCAGATGAGGATTGGATCGAAGACTAGAATAATTGAAGGATATGATTGAATTGATTCTACACCGAGTTCCGGGGCTTTAAGGGATGTAAGGTGTTGACAAGCAGATTTTTCTCGATTTGGCAATTTTCAAAAACTGTCAAATTTTGCCATTTTAGGAAACCTCATGGATAGACGTGTGGGAGTCCCAATTTTGTCCAAAAAATACCCATTGGTGAGATAGGATGAATTGCCAACAAACATCCCAGATTTAAGATATGCATTTTGAGCTATGAGTGGAAACAATTTTTTAGAAAACACTAAATTGGGATTTTGGGGGTCAGGATGAAACTTTGAGGCCTCAAAAATGGGTCAAAACGGGGTCCAACCAATTTTTATAAAACTGTTGGGAATCCACTCGTTAGCTCATAACACAACCACCCGTCAAATTTTAGCTCAAACAGACACCCGAGTCAAAAGTTATGGCCTCCGGAAGTGTCGGGGTAAAAATCAAAAATCGATTTTGAAAAATCGAAGACATGGGTTTTGTTCGCGGAGGAAAATAAGGAACTGGGTCGAAATTAGTTTGGAAAAAAAAGTCCA
>VDFB02181346.1:0-18319 GCA_007258455.2 Sequoia sempervirens | reverse complement strand
TGTTAACCCGAATGCCCAAATTTAATAAAAACAAACTCCCTATGATTATAAAAATTAACAAATAATCCTTTTAAAGGATTAATCAAAACTTCCAAAACAAAATAAGCCCGGGAGTTAAAAACTAAAAGGGCTTAAATTTGTTATTATTTGTATAAATGGGAGATTTGAAGATTTTCCTATGTAAATTGGGGGATTTAGTTGTTTTAGGGAGATTTGGAAAATATTTTGTAAATCAATTGGTTAGTAACCAAATTGAGAAAATTTTATGTATTTAAAGGGGTGTGAGGTGAGAGTGAAAAAAAGTTTCTTTTCAGGTGACGAAGTCTTGAAGCTGTGGAGATAATCGAAAGAGAGGTCTTGTGGAGATTCTTTGAGTCATTCTCGCGACGCCGAGCGCTTGTTATGTCAGCCAAGTGTTTGGAGAATGATCAGGGTTTTGTAATCGATTTTGAGTTAATCGGATCGGTCTCTATTGGAGTGGACCCGAAGATGTAGTCACTTTCGTGACGAACTCCGTTATCAAAAGTTGTTTGCACTTCTCTTCTTCTCTCTCTTTCTGTCTCTCATTTCCTTCCTGTCTGTTAAATCACCTTGTTAATACTTTCATTTTGTTATTTCCATAAGTTAATTTTGATCAATCCTTGGAATAATCATTGTAAAAGCATTGTAAAGCAAGATTTAAATACCGCAATCTAGCCCAGGATCCTGCCACGCATCGCGTTGGTGGCAAGAGCAAGTTGACTTTTATTGCAGTTATTTGTTTTTGAATGCTAACGAGATCTAGGATTCAAAAGGGTGAAGGCAAGCTCGAAGACTTTGATCCTGAGATCGGGAAGCGAAGAACTTTTCTGAAGATGTCCTTGTCTGGAATGGAGGTTCCTAAAGAAATCAGTGAGCAGGAATTTCGAAGAGCATTCCTCGATATGAAGGCTAAGGTGGATATTTTCGTGAGAGACAAGAGCGGAAGGAACATGAAGGAGGTTCGTCGAAGCAATGAAGATCGCAAAGACAAGAAAGGGAAACATCATGGAGATGGTGACAAGCAACCAGATCCCCCCTCTTCTTCTTCTCCTCCCTCTTCTCCTTCTCCATCTTCTCCTCATTCTACTTCTTTTAATCCTTTCAAGAGTGGGCATAAGCCTAAAATTAAATTGGATGTAAAATTTGATTTACCAAAGTATTGTGGTGAACTTAATGTTGAAAAATTGGATGATTGATCTAACAAATAGAGGTCTACCTAGGAGTCCAATCTATTTGATGATGTTGATAGATCCAATTAGCTACTGCTTAGGGAGGTACGTACTCTTAACCTGGTGGGAGAGTAAGTCTAAGGCAGAAGTTTCACAACATGGTAGAGTTAGTTTAACTTGGGCAGAATTTATTAATGCTCTTAAGAAGCAGTTTTATCCCCTAGGACATATGCAGCAATTAATGATGGATTGGAAAATGTTTAGGCAAGGGAAAGGTCAAACTGTCCAAGAGTACACCCATGAATTTAGGAAGAGGGCTATTGCTTTGAATGTTCCTTTGTATACCCAAGACACGTTGTTGAAGTACATAGGAGGTTTGCATTCCTATCTTAGGCATTCCATTTTGGTCTTGAACCCTTGTAATTTGGATGAAGTGTCTGTTCAAGCTACACACTTAGAGTCAAGGGGTAAAGGATCGTTTATTGATAAGTTTGATAATGATGTAAAGAAATCTTCTAAGAATGCAGAGACAGGGAAAGGAAAGAAGGCAACTACAGTTAAGAAGGATGAGAAACTTTCTTGCACTCATTGTGACAAGGAAGGTCATGATGAAGATCACTGTTGGAAGTTACATCCCGAATTGAAGCCTAAGTGGGCTCAAAGACGTAATCAGAAACAGAAGGGTAAGGAGAAAGCCATGAATGTTGTTATGGATCTTGGTTCAGATTCAGATGATGAGACTAAGATAACAGCGATGGGTCTAAAAGGTAAAGCTCCTATTTCTGGTGTTTATGTTGCTAGTTGTGCTTCTTCTTCTACAGTAAATGATTTCTCTGAAGATGCAAAAAGGAATGAGCTATTTCATTTAAGGGTTGTTGCTATGAACAGTAAAATTGATGCACTCATAGATAGTGGTTCTCAAGTGAATTTAATTTCTCAAAGTGTTGTAAAGAACTTGGGATTAAAAACTACACCAACATAAGAAACCTTTATCCAATTAGGTTGGATTTTGTGAAAATGATAAGCTGCAAGTAACAAACAATGCAACTTTTAAGGTTCACAATTACTAGTAAATTTGTGGACGAAGTACAGTTTGATGTAGTTCCATTGGATATCTGTGGGATAGTGCTTGGTAGCCCTTATTTATATGACATGAAAGCTATTTTCTACAGGGAAAAGAATCATTATCACTTGTTTAAAGATGGCATTCAATATATTGCAAGCATTCTCGTGGCTATGACCGATTGTTCTTTGCAAAACACGGGCGCTTAAAGAGGGTAATTACGCAAGTAAAGAGTTAACGCTATGTCCTGGCTACATTGTGCCCTAAACTTGAACTTTGGAGAAGCAATCAGGTCGATGTTGCAGGATGCACCTCTATGCTATTAAAGAGCATGAGAAAATGATGCTTTGAAAGCATTGATGAATCCTTGGGTAAAAATGTTCCTGTTGTAAAGGATCGAATTGTTGTTGACTTATTTTCTTTCATTTCTGCATTGTTGTTCAGCTTGATGCTAGTCAATTTTTGTTGGTTAGTGTCTACGACATTGGATGTAGATGCTTATGGAAGTGATAAAGTTATGTTTATGTTCAACAATGTTGTTGCAGTCTTGATTATGCTTGTGAGCCAGGTTTTCAGATGTACAGAAGATACAGGACAAGTGGGGAGGAAAATTCCTCACCTAATGTCAGATTAAATGCCACTTTTGGAGGTCCAAAAGGTCTTCAGTGGGGAGGCCTGATCCGGTGGACATTTTTTAAGTGAAAATTGAAGTGTCTCATTTTTCTCCAGAATCAGCACCATCAGAAAGAGCTCAGCGTCTTGATTCCAACGCAACTCGAATGGAGTGAAAAGGAGTCCATTTGCGCAAGTTATGGCCAGTCAAACCTTCGGTCAAACTGGGATCAGAGGGCGTCCAAAAGGAAAAAAAATGGCATCGTCAAAAATCTTTGAAGTTGGCATCATCGTGAAGAGCTCGTCGACACGATTCCAACGGTGTTCGTTTCGTCAAAATCCGACATCGTATGCTCAAGACAATACCGGCCAAAGTTTCAGTTGGTTCTGTGGACTTGAAGGTACAGTTGATGTGACGCTATCATCCGCATAAATGACGCCAAAGCACGCAGGTGCACGAATCCAAAGCTGACCACCTGAAGTCGCATTAATGCAACTGCATAAACCGCATACGTCAACGGGCGCAGTGATGTGGCAGGTGACATCAGCGTCGTCGGCGAATTATAAGTAGACACGTGTTTGTCCGTACATCCTACGTGGCATCCTTGTCAGCATTCCGTACGTGAGTCAGCTACACAGGTGTCAGTCCAGTCAGCGTCCATGACGGCTGTGAGTCAGCATCATCAGCGAATAGTTCTGTGACACGTGGAATCCAGTCAGATCTGAGTCAGCGCATAGTCAGCCTAGTCAGCGAATTGGATCACGCCACGTGGCATCGTCTGGGCGCGACACGTGGCCTGTCGGTGTCGTCTGTGTCGGGGTTGGTTGGAAAATTTGTTCGTTTGTTAAAAATATGGTTGGGGGATTTGAACCCCCAACCCCCGTCGGCGAAGATTGAGCTCGTAGCCGTTGCACCATATCCGGCGGCTTAACCAAATATAGAATACGGTTTGGTTTGTTGTTTGGTATTCCAAAGTTTGTTTAAAACAAACCGCTCAGGGGGTTTGAACCCGTGATGCCCGGGCGGGTAAAAAGGGATGTGGCCGTTGAGCCATCGAATCGATCTAGAATATGTGTGGCGTGGGTTTCTTTTGTTAATTTGTTAACCCGAATGCCCAAATTTAATAAAAACAAACTCCCTATGATTATAAAAATTAACAAATAATCCTTTTAAAGGATTAATCAAAACTTCCAAAACAAAATAAGCCCGGGAGTTAAAAACTAAAAGGGCTTAAATTTGTTATTATTTGTATAAATGGGAGATTTGAAGATTTTCCTATGTAAATTGGGGGATTTAGTTGTTTTAGGGAGATTTGGAAAATATTTTGTAAATCAATTGGTTAGTAACCAAATTGAGAAAATTTTATGTATTTAAAGGGGTGTGAGGTGAGAGTGAAAAAAAGTTTCTTTTCAGGTGACGAAGTCTTGAAGCTGTGGAGATAATCGAAAGAGAGGTCTTGTGGAGATTCTTTGAGTCATTCTCGCACGTCAGAGCGCTGTTATGCTGCCGAAGTGCTTGGAGAATGATTGTGGTGCTTTGTAATCGATTTTGGAGTTAATCGGATCGGTCTCTCTATTGGAGTGGACCCGGAGATGTAGTCACTTTCGTGACGAACTCCGTTATCAACTGTTTGCACTTCTCTTCTTCTCTCTCTTTCTGTCTCTCATTTCCTTCTTTTCTGTTAAATCACCTTGTTATTACTTTCATTTTGTTATTTCCATAAGTTAATTTTGATTTAATTAACTTGGAATAATCATTGTAAAAGCATTGTAAAAGTTAAGCATTTAAATACTGCAATCTAGTCTAGATCCTACACAGATCAAGTTGGTATAAGAGCAAGTTGACTATTATTGCAGTTATTTGTTTTTTGAATGCTAACGAGATCCAGGATTCAAAAGGGTGAAGGCAAGCTTGAAGACTTTGATCCTGAGATCGGGAAGCGTAGAACATTTCCAAAGATGTCAGTTTCTGGAATGGAGGTTCCTGAAGAAATCAGTGAGCAGGAATTTCGAAGAGCATTCCTCGAGATGAAGGCTAAGGTGGATATTCTTTTTCAGGAGAGACAAGAACGGAAGGAACGTGAAGAAGGTTCGTTGAAGCAAGAAGATCATGAAGACATGAAAGGGAAACAACATGGAGATGGTGGCAAGCAACCAGATCACCCCTTTTCTTCTTCTCCTCCCTCTTCTCCTTCCCCTTCTTCTCCATCTTCTCCTCATTCTATTTCTTCTAATCCTTTCAAGAGTGGGTATAAACCTAAGATCAAACTGGATGTAAAATTTGATTTGCCTAAATATGGTGGTGAACTTAATGCTGAGAAATTGGATGATTGGATTCAACAAATAGAGGTCTACTGTAGAGTCCAGAATCTATTTGATGATGTTGATAGGATCCAATTAGCTACTCTTCGTTTAGGAGGTACAGCCTTAACCTGGTGGGAGAGTAAGTCTAAGGCAGAAGTTTCACAACATGGTAGAGTCAGTTTAACTTGGGCAGAATTTATTAATGCTCTTAAGAAGCAGTTTTATCCCTTAGGACATATGCAGCAATTAATGATGGATTGGCAAATGTTTAGGCAAGGGAAAGGTCAAACTGTCCAAGAGTACACCCATGAATTTAGGAAGAGGGCTATTGCTTTGAATGTTCCTTTGTATACCCAAGACACGTTGTTGAAGTACATAGGAGGTTTGCATTCCTATCTTAGGCATTCCATTTTGGTTTTGAACCCTTGTAATTTGGATGAAGTGTCTGTTCAAGCTACACACTTAGAGTCAAGGGGTAAAGGATCTTTTATTGATAAGATTGATAATGATGTAAAGAAATCTTCTAAGAATGTAGAGACAGGGAAAGGAAAGAAGGCAGCTACAGTTAAGAAGGATGATAAACTTTCTTGCACTCATTGTGACAAGGAAGGTCATGATGAAGATCACTGCTGGAAGTTACATCCTGAACTGAGGCCTAAGTGGGCTCAAAGACGTAATCAGAAACAGAAGGGTAAGGAGAAAGCCATGAATGTTGTTATGGATCTTGGTTCAGATTCAGATGATGAAACTAAGATAATAGCGATGGGTCTAAAAGGTAAAACCCCTATTTCTGGTGTTTCTGTTGCTAGTTGTGCTTCTTCATCTACAGTTAATGATTTCTCTGAAGATGTGAAAAGGAATGAGCTATTTCATTTAAGGGTTGTTGCTAAGAACAGTAAAATTGATGCACTCATAGATAGTGGTTCTCAAGTGAATTTAATTTCTGAAAGTGTTGTAAAGAACTTGGGATTAAAAAACTACACAACATAAGAAACCTTATCCACTAGGTTGGATTTGTGAAAATGATAAGTCGCAAGTAACAAACAATGCACCTTAAGGTTCACAATTACTAGTAAATTTGCTGATGAAGTTCAGTTTGATGTAGTTCCATTGATATCCGTGGATAGTGCTTGGTAGCCCTTATCTTTATGACAGAAAAGCAATCTTCTACAGGAAAAGAACATTATCACTTGTTTAAAGATGGCATTCATATTGTACATTCTCACAGGGTTAAGACTGATTGTTCTTTTGCAAACACAGGGCAGTTAAAGAGGGTAATTAATGCAAGTAAAGAGTTAACGCTTATGTCCGGCCAAGACAGTGTGGTTCTAAACTTGAACTTTAAGTAGCTAACCGGTGGTCGATGTTGCAGGATGCACTTGCAGTACAACATGAGAAAATGATGCTTGAAAGCATTGATGAATCCTTGGGTAAAAATGTTCCTGTTGTAAAGGATCGAATTGTTGTTGACTTATTTTCTTTCATTTCTGCATTGTTGTTCAGCTTGATGCTAGTCAATTTTTGTTGGTTAGTGTCTACGACATTGGATGTAGATGCTTATGGAAGTGATAAAGTTATGTTTATGTTCAACAATGTTGTTGCAGTCTTGATTATGCTTGTGAGCCAGGTTTTCAGATGTACAGAAGATACAGGACAAGTGGGGAGGAAAATTCCTCACCTAATGTCAGATTAAATGCCACTTTTGGAGGTCCAAAAGGTCTTCAGTGGGGAGGCCTGATCCGGTGGACATTTTTTAAGTGAAAATTGAAGTGTCTCATTTTTCTCCAGAATCAGCACCATCAGAAAGAGCTCAGCGTCTTGATTCCAACGCAACTCGAATGGAGTGAAAAGGAGTCCATTTGCGCAAGTTATGGCCAGTCAAACCTTCGGTCAAACTGGGATCAGAGGGCGTCCAAAAGGAAAAAAAATGGCATCGTCAAAAATCTTTGAAGTTGGCATCATCGTGAAGAGCTCGTCGACACGATTCCAACGGTGTTCGTTTCGTCAAAATCCGACATCGTATGCTCAAGATACAGCTGGTCAAAGTTTCAGGTTGACTTGGTGGACTTGAAGGTACAGTGATGACGTCATCATCCGTACAGCTGACGTCAGCACGAGGTACGAAATCCAAAGCGGACCAATCGGAAGCTGACACGTGGCAGTCCGTACAGTCCGTACATGTCAACGTGGCGCAGTGATGTGGCAGGTGACATCAGCGTCGTCGGCGAATTATAAGTAGACACGTGTTTGTCCGTACATCCTACGTGGCATCCTTGTCAGCATTCCGTACGTGAGTCAGCTACACAGGTGTCAGTCCAGTCAGCGTCCATGACGGCTGTGAGTCAGCATCATCAGCGAATAGTTCTGTGACACGTGGAATCCAGTCAGATCTGAGTCAGCGCATAGTCAGCCTAGTCAGCGAATTGGATCACGCCACGTGGCATCGTCTGGGCGCGACACGTGGCCTGTCGGTGTCGTCTGTGTCGGGGTTGGTTGGAAAATTTGTTCGTTTGTTAAAAATATGGTTGGGGGATTTGAACCCCCAACCCCCGTCGGCGAAGATTGAGCTCGTAGCCGTTGCACCATATCCGGCGGCTTAACCAAATATAGAATACGGTTTGGTTTGTTGTTTGGTATTCCAAAGTTTGTTTAAAACAAACCGCTCAGGGGGTTTGAACCCGTGATGCCCGGGCGGGTAAAAAGGGATGTGGCCGTTGAGCCATCGAATCGATCTAGAATATGTGTGGCGTGGGTTTCTTTTGTTAATTTGTTAACCCGAATGCCCAAATTTAATAAAAACAAACTCCCTATGATTATAAAAATTAACAAATAATCCTTTTAAAGGATTAATCAAAACTTCCAAAACAAAATAAGCCCGGGAGTTAAAAACTAAAAGGGCTTAAATTTGTTATTATTTGTATAAATGGGAGATTTGAAGATTTTCCTATGTAAATTGGGGGATTTAGTTGTTTTTAGGGAGATTTGGAAAATATTTTGTAAATCAATTGGTTAGTAACCAAATTGAGAAAATTTTATGTATTTAAAGGGGTGTGAGGTGAGAGTGAAAAAAAGTTTCTTTTCAGGTGACGAAGTCTTGAAGCTGTGGAGATAATCGAAAGAGAGGTCTTGTGGAGATTCTTTGAGTCATTCTCGCACGTCAGAGCGCTGTTATGCTGCCGAAGTGCTTGGAGAATGATTGTGGTGCTTTGTAATCGATTTTGGAGTTAATCGGATCGGTCTCTCTATTGGAGTGGACCTGAGATGTAGTCACTTTCGTGACGAACTCCGTTATCAACTGTTTGCACTTCTCTTCTTCTCTCTCTTTCTGTCTCTCATTTCCTTCTTTTCTGTTAAATCACCTTGTTATTACTTTCATTTTGTTATTTCCATAAGTTAATTTTGATTTAATTAACTTGGAATAATCATTGTAAAAGCATTGTAAAAGTTAAGCATTTAAATACTGCAATCTAGTCTAGATCCTACACAGATCACTTACATAGATTCTGTGAGTGGGAAAATTAACATGTGGTCAAATATGAGGGAGGAAGTGTTGCAACGTGTACGCTCTTGGTCTCCCTATGTTGTGTAGTGCAACGCTCAAGTTCGTGACATGGTTTAACCTCCTCCTATGGATTCATTAACTCTAATAGTTTTATCAGGCATCAATAGGTTGATCTTTTGGTGCAACAACAACCATCTTTGTAATAGGAAGAATGACAATATTATGTCTCAAAACTATCCTACCTACAAGTAAAAGAACATAAAACATTTAAACCTAATTTGTGTGTGTTGTTCATTAATCCACAAACTAATGCACCCCTACACAATAGTTGCAAGATGTTACCTATTCATTTGTGCCAACATCAAGGATTAAGGAATTTTTTGAAGGAGAGTTGGTGGATAGTTTTTGACCATCCTTTGTGCAACAACAATGAGGTCCCATAATATTTTTTGAGGGAACTTTTTTGTGAGTTTTTTCTTAATGAGATCTTGAATTAATTTAACATGTGTGACTTCCAAGGTTGAGTTGGGGGCTCTACACAAGATATAGAGAGGGAATATCATACCTAGGACTAGGCACAAAGATCTCTTTCTAGTCCAAACATTGAGCATGTCATGATCCCTTCCATTGTTAAGGAAAGTGTTGAGGTGGAGACTCTAGATTTCTTTAACTCCCTCACACATACCTTGTTACAGAACACTAAGCCTTTAGCATAGGGTCACAAGGGTGAGGCTTGTAGGTCTTGATGATTGGCTCATATTTTTAAAAATTTCAACTGTATTTACTATTATGGATCCAAGGATTCTTGAAATGCACATGAATAGCATCAAGACATGTCCATATTGGATGATATTGTGCTCACAAACGACTTGTTGGATAGGACATTTGGTATAGGTAGACATGTAATTTTGAATATGGTTAAAATTAATTTACTATATTTCCTTTTGGAATTTAAGATTAACTATATTCATATATGATAATTGAAAATTAATGTAAATTTTATTGTAATAAAATTTTAGGGTTGGAGTGTTCATACTACATTTTTTGGCCCTTCGACTACCAATCACATGACCATGTCAAGTCCACATGTATGTAATTAGTAAAGAAATAGTAAATATAGTACATGTAAAAAAATTTCCTTATATGAATGGTAGTCTGAAAATTCATATTGGATGATGAATACGCGGATGTTGGGCCTTTGGCATTAGGACTTATCAATGAGAGTGGTCATACAACTTTCACTAATGTAATCTTGACTATTTTTAAATATTATTTTTGTATATAATGTTAGGTAGATTTCAGTTTAAAACATTATTTTATTTTTAGTTGATGATATCAATTTAGAGTCTTCTCGATATTCATAGCTCAATAGAGGTGGGAATTGTTGTAGTAGTTTTATCTTCAATGTCTTTGATAGAGGTATGAACCATAATAGTAAATTTCATTTTGTTTCTCGTTTTATCCCATTTCTACTAGAGAAAATTATAATGATATCTATTTTTAGTCTATTTTTTTTTCTTGATACTTGTCATAGGGTGTCACAAATTAGATTGTGCACTTGCCCCTTAGATGGATGAAGAGAGGAAACAGTTGATTGAGATCGATGATCAAATGGTGGTAAATTATTATTTCCTTATATTTCATTGTATAATTTATTTTTTTAATATTAATGTGTAGATTTTTTATTGTGCCAGGTGAACCTCCAAATTTTTTAGAGGAGTTCAAGTCAGCAAGTTCAAAAGAAACCATCATTGATTCTATATCCATCTACTTGACACTCAAAGGGTCATTTACTCTTCCCTTGTAGTGAGAGGATTGATTATATTATGACTTTGTTCTATACCTATATGGTTTTCTTGTACATTCATTTTTGTATTACCAACATGTGACATTATATGGCTATATGGGTTTTTTGTAAGACTATATGGATTTCTTGTACATATATTATAGTTTTACTAACATTTAACATTGTATATGAATAGACATGTAATAATGTATGCACTCTTTGCAATTCAAATTTTATGAAGATTCTCAACGGTTTGTTTGATGGGTCTATCTAGTGGGGGGAAGTGGGCTCCCCCATCCAAAATATTTGTTCCCAATACTCCTATGTCTTTGTCTTATGCCTTGGACTCCTACTCAGAGGAATATCTAGTCTCATATTCCAATAAGTTGGTTGGTGGAAGCTCGCTTAGTATGGCTAATCCGAATGTTGTGTATGTCTCTTGTTCTATGGATGGGCTAGAAGTGGAGGTTCTAGAGGAATTGATGAATGATGCAATTGGTGATCTCAAAATATCTTTGGTTGGCAAGTTTCTTGTATTTCAAGCAAATATTGACCAGGTAAGAAAGTGGGTTGACTCTGTTTGGAAATTAAAAGGCAGTGTTAGCATAAGTGTGATGGCTAAGGGTCTCTTCCTTTTTAGTTTTGTGATGCAAGAGGATTTTATTAAGGTGATCATGGGGGGCCTTGGGATTTTTTTTGTATTGAGTATAGAGGAATCAACATATACAAATTACATTCTGGAAGCTACTTCAAAAGCTCAATCCTCATACTACCCCCTACTACAACATATCACTAGTCTATCCCTTGTTATATATCATGACATCAGTTTATCCCCTATTACATCATATTAGTAATCAATACTATAATCACCAGTTACAACAATATAGCAGGTACTATCTATACAAAATACCTCAATAAGTATATACCATTATCACTTGCAAATATACATATTAAGGTACTCAAAGCAAAATATACATGTTGCCCATTAGTAGAAGTTACCCTATCCTATTAGAATTCTTCAGTGTCACTAGTACCTCTGTCGTTGTCTGTTCTTCTTCAGAAAATATTGGTTTCTTCTCACCTTTATTTTGTGCCTTATTAGGTTTGTTATTTTTCCCCTCCATAAGATCTTTTTGGAATGCTTGTAGAGCCTTTCAGAAGGCATCCACCCCAAGGTTCCCTTCATGCCACATGTGTCCACACCTAGCCTCAAGAATGCTAATGTTTATTTCTCTATTCTCCAATTATCTCCAAAACTTTTCTTTTGAGAGTTCCACTGTGATATATACTTGCATAGCAACATTATAGAGCATGAGTCTTTTGTAGGACTCAATAAGCAATCTCTTCCTCCCTTGAAACTTTTCTTCATTTTTTGCTTTCCATATGGCCCACAAAATTTCATTTGAAAGGAAATGCTCTAATAATGCAACAATTTTCCCCATTTTTACATTATGGTTGAATAAAATCTTTGTAGGCAGAGGTTCATCATTATTTCCCCAAATATTTTGTTTGTTGCAGAACATGTTCCATACTTCCTTAGCAAAAATACAATCAAACAAAAAAAAATTAATTGTTTCATGTTTTCAACATAAGCTACACACATCAATGTCATCATACTTGCTTTTAAAGGAAATTTTTTGAATTATTAAAAGTCATCTGAAACAGGCTTTCTTAGCCTCCATTTCTTTAAGCCAATTATTCTGAAAGATTTTTTGCCACTGATTTTTACTTAAGTTCATTTCCCAAATTTTGTTCATATGTTATGTTAGATCTATTTGTTCTATTAGCATGGAGTATATTTCTTTTGCTTTTGTTTTCATTACATTATTGCCATTTTTCCATTGAAATTATTTAAATTGAGAGTTATCAGTTTTAGTTTCCACTAGGAATTTTAGTTGACTACAGGCCTCCCTTAGGACTTTGTATGTCCTCCAGTTACTATGAGGTATATTGAACTCTGAGGTCAGGTCATTCCAATCTTTAACTTACCATCCTTCAAAATTTCACTAAAACATTTAATTCTTTTATGGGCCCAATTTTTTGTTGAGCATCCTTGAATTAATGCAAGTGGTTTTTCTTTATTCTTGAAGTTCCACCATATCGATCTATTGGCCTGAATGATCCTGTTACCACTTTTGGTAAAGTGGTAGTTGGTTAGGCACTTTTTCATTATTTCCCAAGCCTTCCAAATGGTTCTGAAGACATTGGACCCAGCAAGTGACATAGTCCATTCACTACTAAGAACATCACTGAAGGGAAGAAGTTTACATGATTTTTCTTGTTTAGCGACAACATTGAGGATATTTTTTCTAATTAGCACCTTCCATGGCTCCCCTCCTTCCAAGGCTCCAATCACCCACTTAGCTGCCAGGGCAATACCTTGTATCCTTAGGCCTTTTAGCCCTAGGCCACCTTTGGATTTTGCTATAGTGCACCATTCCCATTTCACCAAGTGCATTTTCCTCTTTCCTTTACCATCTAACCACAAAAAATCCCTTATCCTTTTTTGGATAGCATTGATTTGGTAAGAATTGAAAAAATACACAGAGGAAAAATAGATGTTGTATGGTGAGAGTATTTTCTGAAAAACCTAGAGTCTTCCAGCCAAGGAGAGGAACTACATGTTCCACTTAGAAATTTTATTTTCTATCTTGTCTCTTATCCATAGCCACATTTCTTTCAGATTGGGGTTCACTACAAAGGGGATGCCTAAATACCTCACCAACTTCTGGGGCTTTTGATAGTGGGTTTAAGAATTTTTTGTCTCTTTGTAAATGGAAGCTAGGGTTTGATCCTTCAACTGATCTGGGTATGGTTGTTCCTACTTGGATTTTCCTCCTGAGGCTTCCTTTAGAATTCTAGAACAATGGTATATTCTAGCGAATTGATAACTCTTTTGGTCACTTGTTGGCTATGGAAAAATTTACTCAACAAAAATCTCTTTTGGTGTTTTCTAGGATTTGTGTTAATGTGCCAGTGAATTTTGTTCTTCCTACTTTTGTAGCCTTGAAGTCAAAATATGGGAAATGGATTCAAACTATTGAATATGAAAATGCCAAAGCTTATTGTCAAATCTATAGAAACTTTGGTCACTTTAAGGAAACTTGCTTAAGTCAAGTTCTTGATAATAAGAATAAGGAGATGGGTTCAAAGAAAAATCAAGATTCTAATCCTAAGGGTAAAACAACCTCTTTGTTTGACTCTTATAATCATTAAAAAAGTATTAATCTAGGAGGCTTCTCTAAAAAATATTAGATTTTAGAAGGACAGGGTATAGTTACTAATGTTATTAATCAAGGGGATGGTGTAGTTTGTACCTCTTGTGAAGACTCAAATCTGAAGGTTCAAGTTGAGACCCAAAGAGAGAATAGAAATGCTTAAGATGAATGTGTCCACTGCAATGAAGAGGGAACAAATGTGGACTATTGCAAGTATGTTGTTGGTGTTGGTCATTGATGTCAATAGTATGGAGAGGGTGGTGTTTTCAAGTGCTTGTGCTAGTATGGATGTGTTGTGATTTGATAACAAAGTGTTGTGGTGTTGTCATCAATGTTTTCATTGATGTCTTAATGGATTAGAGTTGCAGTTTCAGTATGTTCACTTGGTTTTCAAGTTCTTTTGAAATTTTTTGAATAAAAGAGTGTGCAACGTGACAGAGGTGTGTTCAATGTTGTGCTCCGCATTTCTTCATGGTTTAATATATGCTTGTACGATTTGGATATGATGATCAAAGGTGTTTAGAGGTTCTATATCTAGAGTTTCAAGTTCTAAATTGTTTTGTAGTGAAAGTTATGTTTGACAGTTTATCTGTCTGTATAGAAGGTTGTTTGGGAGAAATGAAATTTCTTCTTGTATTGCAAATTTGGGAATGCGCTTATATTGTATGTAACTTCCTTCCCTTGAGGTTTCAAGTGATGAGGTGTTCCACAAGGCTGGTTATTAAGTTGTGTTTTGTGGCAATATGTCTAGTTACATAGAATGATGGTGTTCTCAATTTTAGGTGGTTGTCGCAGAGTTAAAAAATATTATAATGATGATAAAATATTTTGAGATGTTATGTGGATGTTATGAAGTGTTCATGTGTGGTTTGCATGACCTAGAAAAGTGTGTATGCGGTCACTTGTAGTATTAGTTCAGGTTTGGATAACCTGGTGTGCTAGAGCTATTTGTTGAGGTGCCTCATGGATTATGAATGTGTTGAGTAGTGTGGTGATGTAGATTTGGGTCCTATTTAACCCTTAGTGTGGCCTTCCTTCACTTCTTTCCACCACAGAGGTGTTTGGTGACAACCTATTTTGGTGTTGCATGTTTTGGGTGCATACGTTTCATTAAGGCCAACCTAACTAAGATTGTTTAGGTCGTGGATGATATATAAGTAATATAAATTGTTGGGGATGTGTGTGGATTTTTAGAATGTGTGTGAAAGATGTGAATTTGATTAAGTGGTTATCTTAGTGCAAGCTTAATGCCTATGACTCTAATGCAGTGAGAAAAAGGGTCTACATTTTCATTGTTCTTGTAGTTGTTGGGGGTAGTTAGCCAAAGGTTGTGGATGGCATAAAGTTTTAGTGGTGGATTTCTCCTATTTCCTTGAGATATTGAATCTCTCTATAACAGTTTTCTTCTATCTTCTTTATTCTTGGCATTGAGCCCTTTTTCTTTTTCTAGGTAGTGAGCCTTCTTGTATTTGGTGGTGTAATTCATATATATGTGAGCTAATCCTCACCGTGGTTTTTCCCTTCTTGGGTTTTCCACATAAATCTAGTGTTCTTATGTGTTTGGATGTGTTTGCATTATTGTTTCATATGTTTACATTTTGCTAATGCATGATAAGGTTTTAAGAGCTAACAAGGGTTTGAATGATATTGAGGGATTGAATTTTTTGAAGTATACAACTAATTCACCCCCCCTCTCAGTTGTCTTGTGCATATAACAATTGGTAGCAGAGTTGTGGTTCCTTGGAGAAAGCTTAATCACTTGAGGTAGATCCAGATGGCACACAAGAAGGGTGTCAAAGCTCTTATGTTCAATGGAATGAATTATACTTACTGGAAAGCCAAGATTGAGTCCTTTCTGGTCTCTCTTGGATTTGGTGTCTGGCAATCAGTTGAAAAAGGATACACTATGCCTGTTGTTGGTCTAATAAGTGATGATGAAATCAAGGAATATGAGAGTAATGGTAAAGAAAGGAATGTTATTCTAAGTGGCATCTCTGATTCTAACCTTGGAAAGGTGATAAGTCTAAAATCTGCTAAAGATGTTTGGACAAAGCTAGAGAGCATTTATGAAGGATATTATAAGGTCAAACAAGAAAAGATGCAAAACTACAAAGAAAAATTTGAAACCCTAAGGATGTATGAAGGTGAAGATATTACTGCCTGCATGCTCAAAGTTGATGAAGTTTTCAATGCCATCAATGATCTCTGTAATTATTATAGAGATCAAATGTATGGTGATTTGACATCTTTTTAAATGAGATAGTTTGGCCAAGATACTACAAGTAAAGAAACTTTCTTTAAAGTATACAAAGTAGAGAAGGATGATGAATCAAATCCAAATGATCTTGATGAGGTGGAAGTAAATTTTGTAAGGAGAATGAAAAAGGGCACTGGTAAATACAGAGGTAAGTCACCCTTTGAATGTTTCAATTGTGGAAAGATATGTCATTATCCTTCTAAATGTCCAATCAAAGTTGAAAATCAAAAACCTAAGGATCATAAAGGAAAAAATTTCAAGAAGATTTATTATGTTGAAAGAGATAATGGTGTATATAATGATGAAGAATATGACTATCCTAATGAAGACGGTGATGAATTCTTATTCATGGATCTAAAATTTGGAACTAATTCTACTAATTCTAAAATATGTGTGAAGGAAAGTGCTCTAGTAACAAGTCATAACATTGAAGGAACTATGTTGACTACTTTTAATGAAAGAGAAGAAAGAAATTACTGGATAATTGATAGTGGATGCTCAAATCATATGATAGGTGATAAGATTAAGTTCATTAAACTTCAAAGGTATGATGGTGGTCTTGTTAAGTTTTGTGATTATACATCTGCTAAGATTTGTGGAAAAGGTTCAATTAGTTTTGATGGAAAGCATAAAATAGATGATGTTATTTATGTCAAGTGTCTCCAACATAATCTTCTAAGTGTAGGACAGATGTGTAGCAAAGGATATAATCTTTTGTTTCAGGATGGTGGTTGTGAAATCAGAAAAGGAAGTTTTGGTACTATGGTTGCTACTAAAACAAGGATAGAAGGTAATGTTTATCTACTCAAAGGTAGTGGTGCTAATTTTTTTATGTCTTAAATCAATAAAAGTTGGTTATGTCATAGAAGAATGGGTCACAACAATTTTGATAGCCTAGTGAAGATTAGTTCTACTGATGTTGTGAGAGATTTTCCAAAGATTACAGAGCCTATCAATGCAATGTGTAACAAATGTCAGTTTGGAAAGAAAACTAAGAAGAGGTTCAAGACTAAGGAATATTCTATCGTAGGTACTTTAGAGTTGGTGCATATAGACCTATGTGGACCTACTAGAATAAGAAGCTCATATTGTGACAAGTATTTCATGCTATTGATTGATGATTATTCTAGAATGACTCGAGTGACATTTCTTAAAGAAAAATCAAAAGCCCTAGATAATTTCAAAAAAATTAAGTCTATGGTTGAAAATATGGATGTAAAAATCAAGTGCTTAAAGTCTGATAGAGGTGGTGAATTCATCTCCAATGAGTTTAACATTTTTTATGAATATCATGGAATAAAGAGGCATTTTTCAACTCCTAGAACTCCTCAACAGAATGGAGTTGTGGAGAGGAAGAATAGAACAGTTCAAGAAGCAGCTAGGACAATGATGAAGGAAGCTAATTTGTTGGATTTCTATTAGAGAGAATAAATTCATACTATAGTTTACATTCTTAATAGAGTGCAATCAAGAGTGAATAGTTCAAAGACTCCCTATGAGTTATTGTACGGTGAACCTCCTATTGTAAAGTATTTCAGATTTTTTGGAAGAAAATGCTATATTAGAAGATATGAAAATTTAGGAAAGTTTGATGCAAGATTTGATGAAGGAATCTTCCTTGGATAGTCTATAAGAAGCAAAGCTTACTGGTGCTACAATAAAATGCTAAAGAAAATTGTTGAAATTGCAAGTGTTAAGGTGGATGAAGAACCACTACGAAGTTTAGTACTAATAAAAGGATATGAATCTGATGAATCCCCTTGTAGTGAAGAAGAAAAGGATGAAGAGAAAGAAAAATAGGTGATAATTGAAGAGGAAGAAGTTGTAGAAAAGATCCCTAAGACTCCTAAGTATGTGCAGAAGAACCATTCTAAAGATCAAATCATTGGAGATAAGAGAAAAGGTATGTTGACAAGGAATAAAGAAGCTATGATAGAGGAACAAGTAAATTTATGTTTACTTTTAGAGGTGAAACCAAAATTAGTGACTGAGGCATGCAAAGATGATAATTGGATCAAAGCTATGAAATAATTATTGAAACCAATTGAGAAGAGTCAAACTTGGGAATTGGTCCCAAGACCAGCAAACAAGAATGTGATAGGAACTAAGTTGGTTTCCAAGAACAAATTGAATGAGGATGGAATTTTTTTTAGAAACAAGGCTATACTTGTGTGTAAGGGCTACTCACAAGTAGAAGGAATAGATTTTGAGGAGACATTTGCTCTGGTGGCAAGGATGGAAGCCATTAGAATGTTTTTGGATTTTACAACACACAAAGACTTCAAAGTGTATCAAATGGATATAAAGTCTATCTGGAATGGTGATTTGGAAGAAGAGGTATACATTGAACAACCGAAAGGATTTCAATTATCAGATAATGTTGATAT
>VDFB02181345.1:0-14998 GCA_007258455.2 Sequoia sempervirens | reverse complement strand
AATAAGTTTTAGGAAAGGGGCTTTAATGTTCTCCCATGAATGAATTTGATTTGATTGTTGTTCAATGCGAAATGATTTCTATTCTATGAAGTGATCATGTTCGTGATGAAAGTTATTTAGTCATTTTGAGAGTACTCCTTTTGTGTTATTTTGATTGAGGAGACTTTATGCATCTAATTTCTTTTAGTCATATTTTGGATGAGTTGGGAACCCGTAAATGTTTAGTCACTCCCTTTTTGATAAGTTATGGGTGTAGGTTGTTAGGCTTCCTGAGGCAATGGGAAACCTATCATGTGTTGCATTTTATCATGATTAGAGCTTTGTTATCCATTGATCGTATTCTTTTTTCTTGAGCTCTCATGGTTGTTGCATGTTCCATGATTTTCCTTGCTTTTGGTTATGACTATGAGCGAGATAGTTCATGCCTCACACGTGTATTCATTTTGTGGCCTTTATGCTTGGTACACCCTTGTTGTTGTGAGTCTTGTTTCAACACTATTTGGGAGAGTTTCCTAAACAAGCGAAGTTGTACTTGTTTGATGTTGTTTTATGTCAATGTTGAATTAACCTTGTCTACTTGACCTTGTTTGGATGTGGATCCTTTCTTGTCATCTCCTAGCACGGGGGGTGGACCTTCAGATCCACACGGTCGGGTGGAACATGCTAAGCACCCCATTGGGTCCCCATTTTGAGTTCATGTCGATATAGTTAATCCAGGACTCTACCTTAGTACTTTTGTACCATGTTCCATTATGTAACCTTGTATTGGATGTATCTTTTCCTCTACACGATAGGATGCATATGGACTCTTGAAGTAATGTAATGTACTCCTAAAGTGATGTAATGTACTCCTGAAAATAGTTGTAATGTATTATTCTATCTTTGTAAACCTTATGTGATAGCCATTATCTAATATGTTGTATCTGTGGAAATATGCTTCACCATTGTATTATGGATCTTTGAATTGAATTCTTATAAAATGGTGTATCATTTTATTCGCATGTGATCATTAATGATTGTATGTTATCATTATGTAGTCTCAATTTTCATTTGCTTTCATTTGATTAAACGATGAATATCTTTCCACTCTTTTGATCATTAATAGTTGTATGTCATCATTGTGTAATCTTGGTTGTTTATTCACTTTTGTTTGATAAAAGTTTATGATTCGTAATGACCGTTTCGTGTACCCCAGAGGATGTGAATGATTTAGTAAATGTATAATTGCTTCCATGTAATGTATGTACAAGCTTATCTTACACAATGTTTCGCTTTCAAAAAAAAATAAAAAAATAGTGCGACATTATGTTGTCCTTTAGGGTTCACACTGGGCATTACACATCATATCATAGAGACTCAAGAGGATATTAGAGCATAGAGTTGGGATATTAAAGGAGAAGATAAACGGGGTACATGAAAACTTCAACAATTTGATTAAAGCTTTGTAATAGATAAACAATAACTCCCCCATCCTTGAGGAGCTCCAAAAGAGATGGAAACCCACCTTTCACATACTGAACACTTTATGCAAAGCTACATATAGGGATCCAGATGCCCCATCAAGGCTTAAACCTACACAAAAGATGGTAAAAGGTGTGATCGAGGAGTATAAGTATCTTGTGGATATAAGGAAGAAAGTGGAAATTAGGAAGAATACATTTGACTCCATGAAATACCTCTTCACCCCAACAATCAAGGCTTAAACGCATTACACAAGAGATGGTGAAAGGTGTGATCAAGGAGTATAAGTATCTTGTGGATATAAGGAAGAAAGTGGAAATTAGGAAGAATACATTTGACTCCATCAAATACCTCTTCACCCCAACAATCCTCAAAGATGAGAATTAGTTGAAAGATATAGATGAATGGAGAGAAGAATTCAATCAAATGATTTATAAATGCTTGGCACATATATAGTATGATGGGGAGATCAATCTCAACTAGTTCCATACTTTGGTCAATTGGATCGTCATGCTGGACTATGGATATACAAAGTTTGTGGTGGATGTTAGAAAACTCCTAGATAATAGATGGAAGAGTCATTTTAGAAAATTTCGCAATTGTACAGGAATTCAAATGGCCAAGCGACCTAACAATTAATAAGTGATAGGAAAAATATTTGGGCTCTGAAGAAGATTGATCCAATACATCATGAAGAGGAAGAATCATACACTTTGAATAAGCCTTAGGTGACCACGAGTTTTTACTCAGAGATTAATGGATTGATACACATATTTATGGTTAAGTTTCTTTAGTTATGTTTAGTTTCAAAATTATGATTTGTTACCAAAAGACATTTCCTTTGGTTTAAATCATGTTGCCTCTTGTATATATAAGAGAGACCAAGACCAAAAGAATTCATTAAAGATAGGAGAAAGAAATAGGTGAATAGTGATAGATAGATAAAAGAAGGTTGTCATAAAGCTTACATTTCAAAAGACCATGTTGCAAGTATAATTTTGAAGAAGTTAATGAAATATCTTTGATTTTTTGGTGTCATATTGGTATCAATTGGTTGTTGAATTAATTGAAAAATATTATCAAGTTGTCTCCAAGGTTGACATTTCTTTATTATTTAAATTAATGTATCAAGGATATTTTCAATTTATCAAGGCACATTTGTTGTTCTTGTGTGGTTCAGTTAACTAACTCCTTCAAGGAAGGATTAAAATTATTTTAATTAATCACAGTAATCTGGAAAAAGGTCATTTGGATTGATAAGAAGAACTTGGTATTTTCCTTCTTGCATGTTTATACAAGTTATAAACCAATATTAGTGTGCCAAATAGTTAGAGTCACTACCAAATACAAGCCACTCATCTTAGACTTTCATTTGACTCCATATACCCAACAAGGCACTGGTCTCATACATTTCATCATTTAGTTTTATCAAATTTGTTTCCAAAACTTTACATTTGTTAACTGGACATATTAATAAACTTCACCTTGATATTGCTTATACAATTTATACCAAATTAGGCTTGCATCTTTCCATTTCCAATTTCCTTTGTGGATAGATTGCACAAGTAGGAAATACATAGTTCATGTCTACTTCATTCACATAGGTACACTCACCTAGGTCTGGTAGAGCCTGGAGAGAAGAAGGTTCAAGTACACCATTTGGCCTTGTTTGTTAGCTTAAAACATACCAAGAGCTTGGCAACCTCTTGTGATTTTTCAACCAATGTTTTTGAGAACTAAGAAATTGGTAACTCTGTTGGGGAATCAAACTTGAATTGAGGTCTTCATCATAGTGTCAAAACCTTACATAAGACCTTGCTAGGAAGAAGAAATTATAAAATTTTCTCACTTCTTTGAAAGTGAGTGGAAACTTTGAAAGAATAAGTGCATTGAGAGTGATAAAATAAAGTACACATTAGAAAGAAAAAAACCTAGAGTTTACATCATCACAATAGTTCACAATATGCATGGTAGAAGGTCCCTGTATAAAGAAGGTCCTAATGACAATAATAAATGGAAACATAAGAATAAAGGTAAGAAGGTGTCTGGTGACATGTGTATGACAAATAAGGATAAAACATCAAAACCACACTTTGAGATGTATAATCACTATGATACATTGACAAATGAAAATAGCTCATCTAGAGAACCTCACACTCCTGAAGAAATAAGGATTCATTTCTTTCAGTCAAATCCTAAGAAAGAGTTAGAATTCATGGCTAGATTGGAGGCTGAGAAGATCAGGAGAAAACATGAATATGATAATAAAATGTCATTACTCAAAGGGAATCAACATGAGCCTATTAATAATGGAGGCTCTAAAAAAAATTATGAATATATGACTCAGGAAGAATTAAATGCAATATTGGAGTATGAAAGACAAGAAATGGAAAGAAAGAAAGTAGAATATAAATAAAAGCTCCAAGTGATAAAAGAACTCTAGGATTTGAAGTTGTAGAGAGCCCAATTTGATGCTCAGATATCTAACCTCCCTAAGTATACACCACCTCACAAGAAAAATAATACCAATGCAGGACCTTCAAATTCACCAAAATCACCTGAAAATCCATTTGGGAATTAATACAAATCATTAAATGCTCCACCTAGAAATCCATCACAACACCCAAATGCTCAACTACCCTCTAGCTAGCAATATATGCCATCACCCCACATACAATACAATAATCCATTATACCAATATCAACATCCTCAAAACCTACCTCCTCAACACTAGACAACAATGATAAAAAAATTTGACTTAGCAGGATTCCAAGTATATCCTTACCCTATGGAAAACAATTAGAGAGGTCTTGTCCCAAAATTTACAGAAGTAGTGCAATCACAACCGGGGAACACTTAAGGAATTTTAATGCTTTTATTCAAGATTTGGATATGTAGTATGAAGATGTACAAATGAGGCTATTTATGATGTCACTGACTAAAGAAGCTAGAGAATGGTTGAATAGTTTACTAACAACTTCTATTTCCTCCATCCAAGAGTTTCATGATCAGTTCCTTGAATAGTATGGAAATCAATGTGCACCAAATTTTTCCTTGCATGAATTGATAAGTATTAATAAATATTAGAATGAGATAGTTTATGACTTCAACCAAAGGTTCTCCAAGTTACATAATAAGATACCACCTAGGTCCAAATTGGCAGACCCTACAACATTAAGTATTTATCTAAAAGCATTTGATCCAAGGATAGGATATGGGCTTATAAATAGGCTCCCTAGAAATTTAGCTGAAGCTTAAAAAATAACATTGACTATTGAAAACAATAGAAAGGCCATGGGGATGATTGGTAAAAGAGATATTTTCAAGGTTCCCCAAAATTTTAACAATCCTTAGAATAGACAAGAGAACACATATAGGAGTGAAAGACAAAAGTTTCATGATATGCCATTCAACACAAATTGGAAGGATGGAAAGCCCATAATTGACAAGCCAAAGAATAAGGAAACTCCTGATCCTTTAAAGAAGACATGATCATATATGGAACTAAAAATAATCCTTGGTGTCAAATTTGTAATCTACCACATTCCCCTGATCATTGTGTTGTATCCTAGCCAATACAAGGAGAAGAAATGCCTGTGGTTAATGAAGAAGAGGATCATACAATATATTTAACCTCTCACACCCTCCATCCAATTGAGCAGGAATATTCATCTTTAGAAGAAGAGGGTTATGATTATGATGTTGATAACCAGAGGTACAATGTCCATATGGTAGAACAAGAAGTATTTTCTAATTATGATAAAAGTGATGATGAATAAGGAGGCCTACTAAAGAGGAGATAAAATAATTAACTATTGTTGGAGTGGAGCAAGAAAAAAGTAACTATAGGCTTATAAACAAAACAATAAATGCAAAAGAGGGTGTTCCAAGAGGGATATTTATGAAAGATAAAGGAGAAATGTAGGGAGTAACAAAAAGGACAGAAAAGAAGCAACCTAATAAGAATGAGAAAAAACATGTTCAAAAAGAAGGAAGCAAAGAGTTACATAGAGATAAACAAAATCCCGATGACATAAACAAAAGAGAGAAAGAGGGGAACAAAGAAGATACATTGGAGAAAAAGAAGACAACGAAAACAAAAATAACATCTTTTGACTTCACATAGGCCTTGTCTTAGGTAAAACAAATTGTGCCATTATTAGATATGATGAAGATAAAAGAGTATAGGGACAGTCCTATTCAATTAATATCTAATGGAAATGATAAAAGAACAAACTCTAAAAATAAAAGGACCACCAAGATCACTAATAAGAAAGAAAAGGTAAAAGTTCCTAAGGTTTGTCTAGGTGATATGTTGATAAACCCTCCACAAGTTGATCCATTCTTTACTACATTACTCAAAAATAATAAGCTGGTAAGGAATTGTATGATAGACTCAAGTGATGCTATCAACATCATGCTAGTAGGGGTCATGAAACAACTTGGCATGTGGGTAGACACTACTGGTGGAAAATGCTATGCTATGGAAAGTAGGCCTATCCTAGTGATAGGAATTATGAAAGATGTAGAGGTGAAGTTGGTTACTTATCCACAAGAAACTTATAATACTGACATAAATGTGTTTGATACACCTCTTCATTTTGGAATTATTTTTTCAAGACAATGGACCATAACAGTTGGAGGAAATGTATAGTTTGACTTGTCCTATGCCATAATACCAATCAATGGTGAAGAGATCAAGTTATATCAAGAACCAAGGATGAATCGGATTGTGGATTATGTTGCTCAAGAGCAATTAAATTTATTTTGTGGTGTACATTTAGGGAGTTTTAGGGTAGATCCTTCCCAGCCTAAATTAGTGAATACTAATCCAATTGACAATCATGTTTCTAAAAATCAGCACAGTGTGTGGAGGATGTATTTTGATGGAGCATCTAGTTAGGAAGGCAATGGAGCATGGGTAGTATTTATATCACATGAAGGTACTACATTCAAGTATTCATTTTTGCTGATGTTTGAATGTACAAATAATATAGCAGAGTATGAAGCCCTGCTAATTGGTTTGAATATCACTGTCAAACACAAGATCAAACTAATAACTATTCTTGGAGACTCTGAGTTGGTCATTTCACAAGTTAGGTCAAAATATGCTGCAAAAAAAAGAAGGTTAGAACAATATAGAAATGTTGTGTGGGATACAAATAAATTATTTGATGCTTTTTCCATTGACTGGATAGATAGGTCTAGGAACTTGATTGAAAATTTCCTAGCCAATATAGCCCTAAAAAGAGATGATATCACCCTTGCTAGAGTATCTCAAGTTGAATTCAATACAAGGCTTTCTATCCTTGATAATATCTATAGTTTTCAAGTTTTCAATGATGACACTAATCTCATAAAGTTTCTTCATTGCATAGACTAGTATGAATATTAGGAGATTGACTTTAATTCATTTATTGAGGAAGTAGATGGTAAACAAATTGTATTTTGAAAAGAAGTTCTATAGCTTAAAAAAACAAACTTCCAAAAGGAATTGTGGCACTAGAAAGGGTATATGATGGAAATGATCATTCTCTCATGAAGAAAACATGAGTAAAGAGATAATATGTTGAGGAAATCAATTTGGGGATTGAATTAGTAGAAAAAAGAGTTTACATTGGAAAAAAGATAAGTCCAACAATAAGAAAAATGTTGATTGCATTATTAAGAAAATGCAAGCATATTATTTCCTAGTCTTATGAGGATCTTAAAGCATATAGAGAAGATTTGTTCCAACATGAGATTCCATTAAAGCGAGGTGCAAAACCATTCAGAGAAAAATAGAGACCCATCAATCCAACTTTGGAGCCTAAAACACAAGAGGAACTAGCAAATCTTAGAGAAGGGAATATTATCAAGCCTATTAGACATTCAACATGGGTCTGAAATTTGGTCCCAGTAAGAAAGAAAAATGGGGATATTAGACTATGTGTAGAATTTAGAAATTTAAGCATTGCCTCCCTTAACGATAATTACCCTCTCCCAAATATGGAAGCCATATTGCATAGAGTAACAGGATGTGAGTTGTTGTCAAGGATGGATGGATTTTCTAGGTATAATCAGGTTAAAGTTAAAGAGTTTGAGCAATACAAGATAGTTTTTACTATGCCATGGGGGACATATGTCTATGTGAGAATGTCATTCAGTCTTAGAAATGCAGGGGGAATTTTCCAAAGAGCCATAGATGTGGCATTTGCAAATTTAATCAATGCTATAATGGTAGTGTATTAGGATGACCTCATTGCTTATTTTGAAAGGGAATAAGACCATGTAGAACACTTGGAGAAAATATTCATCAGGGCTTTGGAATATAGTATCAATCTCAATCCTATGAAATTCCACTTTTTTGTCATAGAGGGTAAGCTTTTGGGGCATATTTTATCAAATGAAGGAATTATAATAGACCCTAAAAGAGTAGAAGCCATAGAAAAAATCCCCATTCCCAAAATTGTCAAAGCTATTCAATCATTTTTTGGACAAATTAACTTTGTTAGGAGATTTGTGTCAAATTTTGATGAAATTATTAAACCTATATCCAAAATGTTGAAGAAGGAAAAAATATATATTGGACTGCAAACACCCTGGAAGCTTTTATATCCATCAAGAAAGCCATCAAAGAAGTACCTATTTTAAAATATCCTAATTTTTCCAAACCTTCCCAAATATTCTCATTTTCCTCATTCCACACCATAGTAGTTGTTATGTTACAAAAGAATGAAGAAGGGTATGAACAACATATATCCTTCTTTAGCAAATCACTACAGGGGTTAGAATTAAAGTATGATATTATGGAGAAACAAGCTTATGCATTGGTCAAAGCAACAAAAGCTTTTAGACCATATTTAGTTGGAGCCAAATTAATTGCATATGTACCACACACAACTATGAAAGATATCTTGGTACAGACAAAGGTGATAGGGAAGAGGTGTAGATGAATCAATAAGATCCAAGAATTTAATATGGAAATTCATATTACCAAGTTATTAAGGGGGCAAGGTCTAGCCAAACTAATGGTAGAAGAAAACATTAAAGCTAACCAAATATGTAATGTAGAAAATGAGGATGGTATAGTTGAAAGCATTGGACATACTCCTTGGTACACAAACATAGTGTATTATCTCAGACACATGAAGTTCCCTAAAGGATTGAATGATAATCCAAGGAGAAATCTAAAGTTGTATGCATCCAATTACGTATTCATAAAAGGGGATCTGTTTTGGAAAAATATGGATAGAGTGCTATTATTGTTTCTAGATGAATGAAATGTAGGACATGTCTTGAGGGAGATGCATGAAGGAGTGTGTGGAGGTCATTACACCACCAAAACTACTATACATAAGATTCTCAGGGCAGGCTACTACTGACCTAAGGTTTTCAATGACACTTTTGCATATGCAAGGAGGTGTGAAGCTTGTCAAAATTTCTCAAGGAAGATGAAAATATCAAGGAGCCCTACCACTTAGAACTTTACAAGTAGAAGCCCCTTTCCATTAATTGGGAATTGATTTTATTGAGGAAATATACGAAAAATCAAGTGGATGACATAAGTGGATATTAGTGGCAACTGATTATTTCATTAAATGGGTGGAGGCAATCCCATCTAAGCAAGCAACAAGCAAGGTGGTAATAAATTTTCTAATGGAGAATATCATAACTAGATTTGGTACACCAATAAGGTTGATCAGAGATAATGGGATGTGTTTTAGGTCTGATGAATTCAAAAAATTCTGCAACACATATGGAATTACTGTCTCTTATGGTGCCCCTTACCACCCACAAGCAAATGGTCAGGCAATATCCAATAATAAAAGTCTTTTGAAAATCATAAGAAGGATGTTAGATGGGAACAAGAAGGCATGGGACTCAAATTTGATAATGGTTGTATGGGTGGATAGGATTACTGCAAAGAAGGTAATTGGAAAGTCTCCATTTGAACTAGTGTAAGGAACACAAGCCAGGATGCCACTGCAAAACCTTTTACTAGTTTACAATTTCATCCTTTAGGAAGACTTAAATATTCTAGAACCAATGGAGGAAAGGATGGAGCAGCTTGCAAAACTTGATGAAATAAGGAGAATGGCCAAAAAGAAAAATATAAAGTTGCAATCACAAATGAAATATCCTTTTGATAAGAAATCAAAAGATATAAAATTTTAGGTGAATGATTTGGTACTAATGTGGAATGCTAGATGTCAAGAAAATGGAAATCATGGAAAGTTTGCAGCCTTGTGGTTAGGTTCCTTTGTTATCATTGGCAAAGGAGGGGAGGACTCTTATTATTTGCAAAATATGTCAGGTGAAGAACAAGAATTGCCAGTACATGGGAAATTTCTAAAGCACTTCTTTTCTTGAAGAACACTAGAGGATTAAGGATTTCCAATACATGGAAAATTCTTGAAAAACCTCTAAAAATAATCTCTTTCCATGCACACTAGTTTAGGAAATCAAAAGGGGAGTAGGACTTGCTAGTACATGGACAATCCTATATTCTCCTCACTAAAAAAAAAGTTTCTTTCCATGTACACATTAGTATAGGATCGTTTCCATTTCTATCATTTTCACCTCCATATCCATTTTCATTCCATCGTCACCAAAATTCCATTTTATCATATCCTCTAAAAACCATATGAAGGGGACACCTAGTCTGCACCTAGAGATATTCTAGATTCTTGCAATGATTGATAAATCATTCATCCCCAACTGGAGCCGCTGTTGGAACCATAATTTTCATAAAAAATTCTAAGTATTTTATCATTTGAAATTCAAAATTCTCACTCTCATTTTCATAATAAATCACATTATTTCCTTTCAAGGTCATTTTTACCCTTTACCACGTTACCCCTATCACATTGGACACCCCTCATAACACACATATCATACCTCCTTACAATAGATCATCCCCAAGTAACTCGTGGTACAGTGGTGAGAGTAGCCACTACTATATACACTATACTGCTATACCTCGAGGGATCACGACATAGCCTGTAGTAGAATGGGAAATTGAAGATAGGTACTTAGGAGACACCATGATACCATAAGGAAGATAAAGGTGACATGCAGTAGAACGGTACATTGAAGAAGGATACTAAGGAGACATACCGTGGTACCACAGGGGAGAAAAGAGTGAAATGAGATAGTTCCATAACCAAGTAGTTGGGCCATTTAAAACACACCAATCACATCAGTCAACATCAAAATATAAAATTGAGCTCAATACAAAGTTTTGAATTGTGTGAATTTATGAGTCAATAGTAAATGCATCTTGGTGTTAAAATACATGAAATAAGTTGAAATTTTTTCTCATAACAGGTAAAGCCAAGTTGTAGATGACCTCAGGTTATGGGAGTGAAGGGAATTATTCAAAGCGATTTATATTCCAGGTAATTTTTTCTCATCATATTCTATGAATTTCTTAAAATGGAACCAAAGAAGACTGAAGTAGGAGTTAACAAGGATGAAACCAAAACTAGTAAACCATCATTGCAGTTCATTGCAATCCTTGTTGCTTTCCTTGTTTCCTGGTATAGTAGACAAGGGATCTAAAAAAAAATTTAGAGACTTAGCTGAAGGTTGTAGGGACCCTATTATACCTCAATCAGGTTGGAACCTTTATTGGAACTTTTATCAAAAGAGGAACAACAAGGTTTTGGCATCAAACCCATCGGCCCTAGATTTGGCTAAATTGGTTTTCCCTAATTTTTTCATTGATATTGAACTAATTAAAGTTTTTTCCCTCATCTACCATGCCCCAACCAAAACTGTTAGGCTTCCAAATGGTGGGTGCTTAGTTGATGTCACAAGAGATGCCATTATAAAGTGTTTTAACATGAATAAACAAGTTATAATAAAGGTGAATTTAGTGAAACTGGAGCAAGGGTATAAGAGGTTGAGAAGAACATATAGAAGTGATGAGCTCCCCCTACACCTGAAGAGGGGTGATGATAACATAAGACTCCCCATTCCTTCCTCTAGAGTGGAACCATTCCAAGTGTCATATTTTCAAGATTATTAAAAGAATATCTATCATGCATTGTGTCAAGTATTGGGGATAGATGCAGAGGAGCACAAGCCAATAGGATTGATGAGAATGGACATGATAATTCAACACTCTGAGTTGAATGTAGAATTTTATTTTTCATCTATAATTGAGAAGCAAATACATGAGGGCTTGCTACAAGTTAGGGAAGCTAAGGCCCCTATTACTTTTAGGAAATATTCTTTATTATGTCACTTAATCTTGAATCAAAATAAAGTGAAGTGGACTAAAAGAATCAAATTGTGTACACAAGATAGTTGTGTAGGGTATGTACAAGATCATGATGGGCCAAAAAGTGCCAATATGATGGGTATGTGTAGGGTATGTGGTTGATGACTTTTTTTTACCCAAAATTGATGAAACGAAAAGGGTCTTTAAAAGAGATTCTTAGCTTTCCACCAATATAAATTATGCTTTAATTTGAATTTTATTAGAATTGGCTATGGATGCCAAGATATAGATACCAAATGGAAAGCACAAAGGAGAGAGAGATTAATATGACAAGAATAAACTATATTCAATATCAATGATATGAGATGATTGTGATTTTACAATGAGAGATCCCTTGGTTATATAGCCAAGGTGAGATGCAAGATGTCATAGGATTATGACAAGTGTCTTAATCATATGACATGAGAAAACTAATCATACTTACCTAGGTTCACATGTAGTAGTCTTCAAAGGATAAGATAACAACTAATGACAACTAACACCTTCTAGAAAGATTGCTTCCTAGGACCTAAGTAAACTTAACATGTGCAAATAAGTCTCCTAGTCATGAATGAACTAGGTACAAGACTTTGTTTACACCAACACTCCCCCTTAAGTGAAACTTAAGGAGTATCAAATTATTATGAAAATGACACAAAGATGATGATGGGTCCCAGATACTAGGCCATGTTAGGTACCCATGTACATACAATGAAAAAGAAATCTCTCACAGACTGAGAAAAGGAGAAAACCTAATGGGACAAAACTCCTCCCCAAAAGAGAGACCAACTACAAAAACATGAAATGCTCTCAATGATGCATGAGAAGGTAAAAACACCATGTGAGGAAAAATAATCCCCCATAAGAGAGAAGTATAAGAGAGACAAGGAAGCCCCCCACCAATGTTGAGTCTCTCGCAATGATGGTAGAAGCTCAACATTGAATGGTGAAGATGATTGAATCTTGCCAAACAAAGTTCCTCCCCTTAGGAAGAAACAAAACCATGGATGTATGTAGGATTTCAAGAAGATGGATGGTGGATGATGTCTCTGAAGCATGCTCAAGTGTCTCCATGTTGATTCCAAAAGATGACACACTCCAAACAGGCATTCTAGGCCACACTGCTAAGGAGGACAATCCAACATCTAGTAGAGATGAATGTAGAACATGATACAAAGACAAAGATATCCCCTTTGAAGACAAAGAAGCCTCCTCCAAATTTTGTCCAAATGTATCCACACTCATGTCAATCTGTGAAGAATGATCATGTATATAATGAACAAGAGGGTTAGAGTGTTCCCTAGCAATAACTGAAGAAGGTGCATCTTTGTCAAAGAGAAGATGAATGCTATCGATGATGTCTCCCAAATTTACAAAATGAGACTCCACAATTAAGTCTGAAATACCTATCAGGAAGCCATCCAAAGTAGTCATATCTGGAAGACTATGCATATCCTATTTCACTAAATTACTAGGAGCCAAAACTGTTGAATCACAAGTATCATCAACTACAGCAGTAGGTGGAGGAGATAAAGTGCATGAATCAAGAACTAGATCTAATGTGAGAACTCCCAAGTTCAAAAAGCTAAATGTATCCTCTAAATCATGGTTCATGTGATCAATAGTCAAAGGAACATTGTCATCATTAGAAGAAAATTATGCAAAGGTATACAACTGAGATGAATGTTAAACCACCCCAGTAGCAATGATCTCTCTAGTCTCCAAGTCTTGAATGATAACCAAATTAGGAGTGAACTCCACAGATCTCCCATCTCCACCATGTGTAATCTGATAAATGGAAAGAAGATTGTTCATTAAATAAGGAACACACAAAACATCCTAAAAAGTGTTTTCCCCAAAGCTAATAGATCCCTTCCTTGTTACACTCATGTATGTATTGTTTCCGATCAAGATAGGAGGCATAGTACAAGGCTGAAATGAAGAGAATATTGACTGTGAAGATGCCATATGATGTGATGCTCCTAGATCTAGAGGCCATCTCCTTGATCCTAGACTTGAAAGAGCACAAAGAGCTTGTCCTTTATATCGTAATGTAGATGCTTGACTTTTGTCCTTTTTAGACTGTTTTGAAGTAGAAGGAGAAGGAGATTTACACATTCTAGAAGGTAAATCAATGTGATTATTTCTGAGAAGATTCTTCAACTCATCAATATCCTTCTTATAACAATAATGTTCTTCATGTCCATCCTTCTTGCAGTATGCACAAAAAGGCCTCTCCTTCTTAGATGTTTTCTCTTTTGAAGATGAATCTTTATGTTCTTCTGTGGAATTTGATGTGGATTGTGTGTTCTTCTTAGGCTTATTCTTTTTCTTTTCTTTTCTACTTGAAGACTTCTCTTCCTTTGTAACCAAGGCATGTGATTTTGAAGATTTCAAAGTACCCATTTGAATAAGGTTATCTTGCTCCCTAGTGAGTTGCATAGAAAAATTATTAAAGGAAGGCCTCTTAAACTGACTCCTAAGGTCATTCTTTATAGCATAGAAAGTAAACACAAACACTGAATATTCAAGTCCTAGCTTTGAAAGAACACTTAAGATAAATTGTGTATTTGATTTCTCAATTTTACAGTCCTTCAATTTTGTTCTTAGTCACTTGAATTTGGTGATGAAGTCTTATATTTTGTCAAAATTACATGGATTGAGACTGATTAATTCATTCTCCAACAAATTTCCTTGAATTTCATCTATTTTCCCAAATAAGTTTGAAAATGCAATCCACATAGATATAGGTGTATACAAATACTCAATGTGAAACAACTCAGGAGAGACATACAAGCACAAATAGCCAATCGCTTCTTCACAACTATTCAACCAGTTATTCTTTTTAGCTTCATCATCTTTTGGTTCACCATCAATCCCATGAACTATCCTATACAATATTTTTACTCTTAGCAATTTTTTCATTTCTGATTTCCATTTAGGATAGCTTGTAAGGTGTTAGGAAGTGGAATTCAGATGGATCCATGATGAAACAAGAACAACAATAAAGAGGAATGCAACCACAACTACAAGAAAAATCCCCCAAATTCACTCAATCAAAGTACTCTATAATATATGAGCTTGATACTATATGAGAGTAGTGTGGCTTGGTTGAATTGCCAATTTTGCAAAACAACGGCGGTCTTGATCTTGGTACATGCAAATGCCCAAAATAGGCCACATAATCAAGTACAATTTTTGGCATATAATGAGATCAATTTGATCATACCACTGAGAAGTACATAAAAAATCATGCACTTTCAAAAAAAACTACACCTAAAAATGTTACCA
>VDFB02181344.1:0-19344 GCA_007258455.2 Sequoia sempervirens | reverse complement strand
AACAAATACATAACAAAACCAAAAAATATTAAAATTATATTAATTGGATAGCTTGTTCTGAGGAATACCATAATCATTTTAAATAAATTTTAAATTAATTCATTTGATCCCCCAAAATATAAATCAAAAGTGATTTTTTATCAGCATTTTGATAGGTGTAAAGGAGACAGATTTATAGGTATGGTTTAAAACTAGCGAGGTTCTATCCAAGGGTGTTTGATCTAAGGTGATTTGATCAAACCCTCTTCAATGATAGAATCACTTAAAATGGAACTTTTTAAGGCTTAAATCATTATATTTTCTAAAAATATGTGATTTCAGCTAAAATTCGTTCCTCTCAGGAATTGTAAACCACTATTATGACAGCACCCCAAGTCCTCTACCAACTTAGTTAAATTATCCTCCAAATTTTGCCTTGATTGATAAAAATAAAAATTTGTCAAGCTTTAATATTTTCCTCCTTGATAAATGTGCAAAAACTTCTCCAAAATCTACACTCCAAGTGAATCAAAATTATTCAAGTGTACATGGAATAACTAGATCCTAGTTTAAATGAATCAAGTAGTAAACAAACAAGTTATTTCATTGTGGAGTTTGTTGTTATTTAATTCATAGGTATGCACAACATATCTATTAATTTTAGAATTTTGGTAAAGTGTCAAAAATGTATAAATATTAGAGGTATAATTTGAATTGAATTTTCTTAATTATATTTGGATTGAATTTCAAGTTAGTTGTCGAAAATGCTAATAGAGGCATGTTTTGAATTAAATTTTCTTAATTAAATATTTAATTGAATTTCAAGTTACTTGTAAAACATATAATAGCTTCATATAATTTGAATTGAATTTTCTTAAATTATATTTGGAATTGAATTTCAAGTTACTTGTCAAAAATATTATATCTTGTTTCTCAACTCAATGGTTCATGTTGCTTAAGTCATTTTAAAAATATTTATTGTGATCAACATGAATGAACTTAATTATAAAATGGCATTGATTTCCCTAAAATTCTACTAGAGATCAAATGTATATTGAATATAAGGAAATGTAAGTTGTAAGAGATCATAAAATAAGAAAAAATGTATGTATATTGAATATTTAAAGCAAATGCATACATATATTACGTGTAAACATGTTTGAACCATAAGCAAACACATGTACATATATGTAAAGGGATTCAATACATATAAACATAACACATATTATAAGCAAAGAGGAAAATGTATGTATTTATCATATAAGAAAATATATGTACATATATCATAAAAGAAAAAAGTAAATTTAAGATCATCAAATGTCGAATACTAAAGATCAAAAAATAAGCAAATGTATGTATCTGATATAAGCAAGTGTAAGTTAGAGATCATAAAATATCAAATACTAAATTTTAAAGATCATATAATCAAATACACATCATGTGGTAAAGATCATAAATCTAGAATGCATGGCCTAATATGAATGTCTACTCCTAGACGAATGTCCATCTGAATGAGACCGGTCCTGCTCTAATGGATGTGTTGAGCCCTGCAAATAAAATTGTGTACAAGATGTGTTAAATACATATAATTTTTATTAAATAAATTTTATGAAAGTTATTTTTAAATGAACTTGTATTTTTAAATATCAATCTAGAACTTTTATTTATCTATGCATACATAATATATATTTTATGAAAACTCACATGTCCACTGATAGCAGATTCATCCACAGAGTCACATCGATCATGCACACAATCTGGACCAAGGCTAGGAGTGATATGAGGTATGTCCACCTATAACAATATATATACACATATATATCAACTTACATGAATATCTAGTTAAAAAGAAATTTAAAAAATAATGAAAAAAGAATTGAAACATGCACATGCACATCATCTAATATCGGATGACCTAAGTCCTCTAAAACATTCGCCTCCACCATATCCACCAAACGATCAAGCGACGAATCAACATCTGCATCCATCTGATCTATCCCATGTCGTGCTAGAAATGATGAATGTAGAGGACTATGAAGGTGAGATGGTATCGGTGATGATGAACTAGAACCAATCAACATATCAGTAAAACCCATAGTTTGTGCAGCTACCGTATGAACTATAGGTGGATTTTGATGCACACTAGTGCTCGGCTGAGAGTGATGGGATCCTGGAACTGAACGACCTCTATGTCTCAAATGATCTCTAACATGCTCTATACCGATCCCATTTTCTGATGCAATGTGGGCATATGCCTCCAACAAGTCCTCAACCAAACAATTTAGAGTCATGCATGACATATCTCTTGTAAGTGCATCAAGCTGTGTAGGAGTAGGGATGTTGGCCACTGTAAAAGGATCCATGGTGGTCCACTGTGTTGAAAATGGTGTGGATCGGGAATGTCTAGATATCAAAAACTGACCTACACGATCATCAAATATCCTAATGGTGGCAGCCGCAATGTCACCTACAGTGTCAATTGCTTCCTTTTGGGAAGCAACAACAACCTCATCTGCTATGGGGGCTAGATTTGGGGTGAGAGGAGGAGACCTGTCACCAACCAATAACCTAAACATTGGGGGTGGTCTATCTGCTTGATGATAGGTGGGCCTATCAGCAATCCTACCACACCCCTAACCAACATATGGTGGAATGTCCAGGTAGTTAACTTTGAGGCCCAAATGGACCTCAGCATACAACTGCTAAACAAAATACAATGGAATCTGGTCATTGTTTGGGTATAGACCATGTGCTACAAGAAATTGTGGGTAGATCAATGAGGCCATAGCATGATCGACACATCTAGTGACCCGATATCCCCTAACCTTATGCACATTTTGATAAAATGGAAAAAAACTAGTTTTTATCATTTCTTTGGTGACCCTATCTTGTATTTGTTTAAGGGGAACATCACCATGTACTTCTTCCCACATGTGGGAAAGAATAGCAGTCACTCTGTATGGGGAATATGCACTAGTCTTCTCAAGTTCATCTTTTAGTTTTTCTAGACTATGTAATATTAACATGCATGGTTCACTATATATCCCCGGGTTTGTACCCTGTGCTAATGAATCTCTCAATTTTTTTATCTCATTACTAGTATTTTCATACAAAGAATCTGGCATAGGTGGAACATGATCTACATTTTCCACATTATATATATATATATATATATATAGTACACCTAAAAAACAATGAGACTTTGGTAAATAATATATCTAGATAAAGAGAATACAAATCTAAAATAGAACTTGTAATAATTCATCTACTCATCAATAATATTTTCATACTATTTACTTGATTTAAAAAGAATTGGAAGACAACTATAATCTATAACATAGCATCCTTAAATGGTTCAAATTTTAAATGAAATGATGAAAGAAAGAATAAGAATACAAAGATTAAAGTATAAAATCATTTGAAAATAATTGGGGATAAAAATATTTAATCTAATAGTTGTTAACATAAATGAACTTCAATTATATAGCCAAGAACATCAAAAAATTATAGATTGGAAAGCAAAATAAATATCTCATATTACTTGAATCAAATCTAATAAAGTTTGACTTCATTGCATACTTGTTATAAATATCTCACATAAACCAATGAAACTCAACGTGTCTCCAAATTACATAAGAGAGAACCTAAATGTGAAAAAGAAAAAGAAAATTAAAATCATCTTTTTGTAATGAGTTTGTTAAAATTTAAAAACATTCAAGAACCCCAAAATGGTTTGAAATTGATGAGCATAATAGAAATTCCTGAAGTCAAGAGGTCATCACAAACCATTCGGTTGTGGGCTTAAAAAATTTTCAATGAATGGTTTTCCAATAAGATGTATTAACCAAAATATTCCAAATTTTTATACAATTACTAAAGATGTACAAAATGATACCTTTACTAAATAAATTTCAAAATGCATCATTAAATGTATATTAACATCATCCGCACTCTAATTAAGAACATTAAAAACAACACCAACACAAAGAGATAAAATTAAAAAGTTCCAACTAATGATGTTATAATAATCCTCCCCAAGTTGATCCTCTCATCCCAATCATCATACTTAATGTTTTGGTACTTGAATCATGTTTATTATATTATGTGCTCCTCAACACTATGTAAATTAGAACTCTTAATAAACATGTTTTTTAAGAGGAAGCATTTTCTCTTTCTATTACCATAACGATTATTCTTGTTTTTGTAACTTGGTATTTCTACTTGTAGATTTTCAACTTTTTATTATGTAAATCATTCTTTGATACCCAAGTAGTTTGAAGACCCTTTTAAGATGAAGAAAATATAGATTTATCATTTGTAATCCTCATCCTTCCTTGCTACATGAGTAAATTTTTTTATGAAAACCATGTTTAGGAATGAAAATATCCAATCCCTTATGCTTCTGAACTAAAGTTTGCAATGCTTATGGTTCTTTTGGCCTTATAGATTCTTGAATCATTTTATAATATAAAACCTACATATAACCTACTTTGGCTCTAATAATTGTAAACCCTTTAGGAATTCTAAATTGTTGCATCTTGTCTTGATTTTCCCACCATTGTTATTCCTTTTGAAATTTGTACAAATTAGGCAAAGAATCCTTGCACTTATATAGAGGATCCTTAGGTATGTTCTTAAAATTATTTAAAGTTAAATGACTTAATCTAAAACAAAGGCATATACGGATCTCTTGCAATTGTAAACTCTTTACTAGTGTGAAGATATTTGATACCTTGATGGCATGACATAGATGATGCTTGATATTGCTTTATCCATGGATACCCAAGTAAAATATGAGATACATCTAAAGAAGAAATAATATGACATAGAATAAGAACTTCCCTCATCTTTTAGACCCTCAAATATGCATATTCTTGTTTATAAAATAATGATTTAAAACAAAAATTATTCAATGCATACATTTTATTAGTGAGTAAGTTCAATAAACACACCCTTACATGGTTCATGATCCACACAAAACCAAAGGACCATTATAATTATTTGGAAATATCTCACAATGTGAAAAAGGTGTCGAAAAAATTAGCATACCTAAACCATAAATTGATTTGTCATAAAGTGGGTGGGTAGCTTAGTGGTGGAGATTTGCATCCTAACTAGTTCATGGAAATTTCAACATGGTATTAGAGCCAAGCTAGGTGCATTTGACACCTATTTTGTGGCTCAAGGGAGTGTGTTGAAGAAATGATACACACCTAAGCCATAAAAGGACTCATCACAATGTGAGCCATTAGCTCAATAGTAGAGCATCCTAACACCAAATGGGAGGTCCTAAGTTTGAATACTGGTTAGTCCATAGAAATTTCTATAAAAGTAAATCACTAGTACATAAGAAGAAGAATAAGTACCCTTATAATTTTTATTAATACCAACAAATCATTCCTCACATGTAGGTGAATCAATGATTTCAAGCTCGTCAACATGTATATGTACCTCAATCTCATGACCCTCATATAAAACCATTTTATTAGATTTATTTAGTGTAAAATATTTAAATTTTCATTAGGAGGAACAATTGAAGGATTGACCCCAATATTAACTCCCTCAACCTAATTTTTTTTATCAATCAAATCCTTAATCAATTATTCCTTAATCCCATAAAATGTTGAGTATAATTACAATTAACTCTACAATTTAATAACAAAATTCTTTCTCATTATATCTTTTGGGAATAACCTTAGATTTATCTAATGGCCTAATAGGAGGAAGTGTAATCATGTTTGCACTAAGTAAATTTTGAAGCACATTTTACAAAGGAAAAAGTTGGAGGCTTTAGAGTCATAATATTAGAAACATTTATAATGTATAGTTTGTACAATGGTCATTTCCATTATTTTTTACTATCCTTTTGGAAATAATTTTTCTTTTCAAATTTACAAGGGTAGGATGATGTAGATGAAGCATTAGAAGATCCATAATTAAGTGTGGTAGCCTCTAACAACTTTAGTTCTTAACATTCATCTCACTTGCACATGCAAATGTTAAGAATGTATATACTTTGTAGATCCTTGTTTACAGTCAAAAAATCTAAAATAATAAACTTCAATCCAACATTCCCAATATTTGCATTGACCAATTTCAATATTAAAAAATAGACCCAAATGGAAGATAATACAATCATTTAATAGCATAATATTTTAAATTTCATGGGAAGAACTTAGCCAATAACTTATCATCATACACAAAATCCAAATATGTAGCACTAAAGAACCTTGAATGTGTCATGGGATCTCCTTTAACATTGTGCATCTCAAATCTAGGATCCAAAAATCCAACAAAAAATGGATATGTAAAATTTTCAATAGAAATTGAATTGTGTTTGATTTTTATATGTATGTCTTTTTTTGTTTCCATTAGGTAAGGAATCAACATTACTTTTCATCTCAACAAGACTTTAAACATTAATGTCAAGGGTAGATAGAGGCACACTAGGATTAAGGACATGAATGAAAGTGGCAAGATGAGAAATGGAAGGTGGTGTATAAATTTGTCGTGACATAATAAATGAGTGTGGAGTGACAAAGACTTGCGTAGGAATATCACAGTGAGGGGAACATGGGAAGTGTAAACAAAACTAATGAGAACTAATGTGGAGACAAGAGAACTATGTGCATCATAATAAGTAAGCATGAGATGAGATCTAGGAAAAAGGAGAGGATAAATTTGGGGAGATTTGGTGGAAGGAGAAATAAATTGCATTATAAGATAGATAGGAGTAAAACAATAAGGAGGAATACATGAAGAAGAAGCTTGGGATGGAGGGAAAATGGCACATCACTCAAAGGGATTGTTGAGCTTATCCTTTTACCTATTTAACTTTAAGTACTTTCTTTCCACATGGCTTATTAATCAACATAGTATATGAAGGAGATCAATCATTGTACTAGGATTAATATTACTAGCCAAATTTCCAAGATCCAAAGAAAGGTTGTGTGCATCAAAGCTATATCTTGATTACCATTTTCTCAACAAGAGCCTCATGGTCAAATGATTCTTCTCCATTATGATAAATTTAGTATCATGCATATTCACAATCATACCAATTTTTCCTGATTCACAACCATGGTGGGATTGAACTATGACTTCTTACTAGGAAAAGAGGATGATTTTGGTATTAGAAGGAAATAAGGATCGAACAATGTTTAGATTTTATTAAGAAATTAGACAATGAGAAAGCACTTAAATCTTAAAACTAAATAAGATTCAAGAAAACCTTTATGGCCAAATCGTAGGACATACCAAATTAAATGGCTTTGCCAAAATGAAAAGAAAATAATTTCTTTAGAGTTTTCTTTTCTAATTAGCTAGGATAAATAAATACAAAAAGTAAACACACAAATTACCTTCGAACATACAATTGAATTTAAAAATACTTGACAAGCACACTATAGAATTGACAAAGAGGGTTAGGGTTTTTAGCTTCATTTGTTATATGGAGATATTTTATTGTAATGTACATAATCAATGATATGATTCTTGATTTTTTATAAGATTTGATATTATGACACCTTAACAAACCAAGATATGACTTTCATGGTTCACTCCTACATGTATGGAATTTACATTTTCATCTACAAGTTTGACCCTAAATTTGTAGTTTTAAAATTATTTTGTGACATATGTGTTTAGTTTATTTGTTGTGTTATTAGTTGGATGATAGTTAAGGTGTCCACTACGAAATGGTAGATGATGGGGAGGTGATGTTGGAGCATTTGACACTTGAAATAATGTTGTAGATGCATTGAAATTATAGACCTCTCATCCCCTAACAGATAGTTGATAGTTTTGATATTCATTTTTCTCATGAAAGGTGTTTAACAAGACAAAAATATATGCAAAACGGGGAAGAAAAATACTATATTGAAAATGCTTTAAAAAATTTCAAACAAGTGCAATTTGAATTCAATAAATTTAAAAAAAATTGCATTTAGGGTTTCAAAATTAAACAAATAGATGCATTTTGAACTCTAAAAAAATTGAATTTTAAATACGTAGTGCTCAATAGTGTTGGATATGCAAACTAGAATGATGAACTTTGAAGAGACAAACGGAAATTTTCTTTCGCCAAAGAGAGAAACCTTGTTTGGTCGCCGTTATGGACTCTGTTCACGCGCGCACCAGGGACAGTGACTGGTAAAAGAACAAAGTAAAAGTGACAGTTAAAATGAAACATTTTTTTGTTTTTGTCATATTGAAGGGGTTTCGTTGAACCCATGTTCGACCGAACCCATTTGAATATGTTTTTTTTATTTGGGCTTTCCTTGGTTCGGCTGAACCCATTCAGTATGGTGAATGGAAAAAATCCAAAATTTCCTTCCTCTTAGAAAGTGTAAACCACTATTCTAAGGTAACCCATGTCTTGTAAAGATGTTGTGTAGCATTGTAAACCACTTTCACACTTTCCTAGGACCCTTTCATTATAATTCACTTAAATAGCTCCTTTTTATCACTTACCAAGTCTTATTTCAAAGTGTTGTAAGGATTTGTAACAAACTCTCATGCTTTTCTAGACTTGTCATCACTAATTCAACCCTTTATTATGTTTAAATGACCCCTTAATGCACTCTCTGGCCATTCTTAAGTGTATTTTTGAGGATATTCATGTTAGAAATCATTTAATACACTTTAATCTTTGAAACCTAGTGAAATTTCCCTAGTGGGACCAAGTCCCCACCTAGGCCGACTTAGTCCCAGTGGGCACAAAAAACAAAATAATTTTAATTTCTTGGTGGGATTTTATTCTCTTACCCTTAAGGTCGGCCTGTGATGTGTTTATTTTGGGAATCAATGGAAAATCAAGTATAAATAAGGGTTTTTTCTCTCATTTTAACCCCCATTCATTCAAACATTCATTTATCTAGTCATTCAAGCAATCTCTCAAGCATTCAAGCACTCTAAGCATTATCAAGTCATCCATTAGAGCACTTCATTGCATATCTTCGAATTTTCAACATCAAAGATTAGGTAAGTTTATGACATTGCATGCTATCTATTTATCATTCTCTTCTTATTTCATTTCATTTTCTAGGGTTTAATTACCAAAGTGGGGTTTGACTAAGGAAAATCCCTATACTCTAACCCTTAACCCTTTTTCCCCTCTTTGCATGTGTGTTTGTAGAATTTGTATGCATATTTGTCAAGTATTTTGATGCTAAAAAGTGGTCAAAAATCCATCAAAGTCATCAAAGTCGACAAAGCCCTAATTGAAGCTTAGAAGACTCTTTTCAACCCATTTTTTGTAGAATCATGATCAAACATATATTAGAAAAGCAAGTGCAGACCGAAATCTATAGAATCTTGTCCCAAAATTCTTGAAATATCTAGGTGGACTAAGTTTCCATCTATGGTGAATTAGTCCCACTGCTAGGCCTAAAAAGTGGTTTTTGCATTTTTGGATACCCATTTGGCAGATTCCTGTTCTAGTTAATTTTTCCCGAAACTGGACGAAGTCACCCAACTTCATGTAAGTGTACCAATAAACATTTCTAGTCAGATCTGTAGGATTCTAGAGCCTCTCTACATCAGATTCTAGATTCTAGGTGCATCTCTCCAATTATGTTCAATTATTTCATCATTTAGTTGCATTCTTAGGTGTTTTCACATATCATAGTGTGTTTTTCAGCACCTTGCATTTCACTAGTTTAACATCAAATAAATAAATTCATTTTCAGTATATTGCATTTAGACATCATATCTAGGCATATTCCATCCATCCTTGCACTAATCTTGAGTGTATACGTTCGCATTTTGATCCCAATTCCTCTCATTTTAGGTGAAAAAACTAGAAAAGTTAGAGGAACCTTTGGGAAACTAAAATCATTGTGCACACTCCCCCACTTTTGATGAAGCTACTTTACAAACTTCAACCTTGGATGAAAATATTGCAAGCTCTCCTATTAGGGTAGATAATATGGAACAAGAGAATGAGACCTTAGAGACAAAGAATAATCAAATAGAGTCTTATCCTCATTTCTCCACTATCGATAAGTAAAGAAAATCTAACCATTGATCATTACCCTACTTGTGATGAAGCCATTTTAGAAGAACCAACCCTTGAATGTCAAGAACATGTGGTTTGTATTTCTCCTAAACACTCTCCTCCTAGGGAGGATATCAGGGTGCAAGAAAAGGTTGACAATGACAATAATGATATAGTGTCCTTAGAAGATGATAAGGAAGCATTAGAATATCACTCGCTAAGGACGTTAATATTATTCAACATCAACTCATCCTTTACCAACCATCATACAAGCAAAAAACTAAAAAAAAACTTGAACATATCCTTTACCCACCTAAAAACAAGGTTTCACAACAACTAAGTCACAATATTGTTGTTCATACATATCCCACTAGAAATAATCCACGACCACAACAACCCAATCCAACACCATTACCTTTTCCTAATCCCATATTGCCTTTTGATCCTTGATTAAATTCAAACATTAAGGAGTATGATCTTGTTGAACAACTTAAGAATACTCCTGCTAAGATATCATTATGGGACCTTATTCAAGTCTCCCCTAACTATCACACTATGCTTTAAATGACCTTACAGCAAGTTCCTATCCCTTCTAATGTGCAAGTAAATGACATAGCAGCCCTAATTCAAGGATTGAATGCTGACATTGTTTTCCACCAAAGTGAACTCCCCTCTTTGGAAGTGTAAAAACAAAATGATGCTTTCATAATACTATCTCAATACAAACAAATAGGGATAAAGTGAAGACTTGTTGATAATGGCTTAGCCCTTAATGTGTGTAGTGTAAACCTTTTGGATAGGCTTCATGTAGATAAATCACAAATTCAACCTAATTAATTATCTCTTAAGGGATTTGAAAATGTCAAAAAAAATTGCTTGGTGTGATTACTTTACCTATTATAGTTGGGAAGGCCACATTGGAAACACAAATTCATGTTATGCCTCATAAAATTTCATATAATCTTCTCTTAGGAAAACCATGGATTCATGCAATGAATGGAGTTCCTTATACTCTTCATCATAAAATGAAATACATCTACAACAACCAAGTATACACATGATGTTGATCCGATCAGAGAGGTGGTGGAAACCCAAGAGATAAATTTGACACAACTTCTCTCAAATATGCCACTATAGCTTCAAGTCACCAAAAATCATCTAAAGACCATATCTTTTCAAGAAGACTGTAAAAATATCAACACAACATCTACATGGCATCCATTCAACATTAAATACAATTCCCCAATCATTCATACAAGGTTCTTTGGAAACATTATAGAGTTTCATTAAGTGACCCTGCTCAAAAGGCTACAAGATTAGCCCTAATTTACAAAAAAAGTACCCTTCAATCTTCTCCTATTCTCATAATCACTTGGACAGTCACTAATCATGTCTAAAAACACTCAAATTCACAGGTTTTAGTCAATTCCTCAACCTCTTGGCCATCGTTCCTTGAAACCCTCAATTTCCTTCCAAACACTTAGGGTTTTTGAGTTTCCAACCTCCTAAGGCTTGCCAAGCCCTACCAATGCACTAAGAAACTTGTTCATAGTTTGTACAGGCCCTGCACACCCTTTCCTAGACCATATGAATAGCATATGAATGAAACATACCACTGTCCTATTCATTCCTACTTAATAGAGGCCCTTATTCTTCACTTTGTTGGTGTTCCACGGTCAACAACCTTCTTTATTTCCATTTCAAAACTTAAAGAAACTTTTCCTAAGCTATCTCCATGCCTCCCCACCAAGAAACAGGGTGGTACAGTAAGTGGGAAGGCCTAGAGCATGCTGAAACTACAAACAGTGTTCATTGTTCTGTATAGGCAGATTACACAGTAATAGCAAAAAAAATAATATAAAATTGTGAATTGAACTTCAATATAGATTCAAAAAATTGCTAACCCCATCACTTACAAAAATCACAAGATATTTGGTTCATCAAACTACCTGTATGACCTGCACAATGATGGAAAGATACAAAAAATAGAGATAATGAGGGAAAAAATAGAGAAATAAGATAATTAGAATGCTTTTATTCAATGATTGCTCATTACCCCCCAACCAACATCAGTTCCCCATGCCTTTTTCAAGGCTTTTAAACATTTACAATTCAATATATCCTTTCACAACACCTTTAACCACCAAAACTAACTTTTTAGAGACTCATAACAAATTTGTTGCATTAAGCAACTCACAAATTTGAAATTTTAAACCCCTCCAACCGAATTGACTCTAACTAATGACTTCTAGATCCTTTTTAACTCATTCCTAATACATAATTAGGACCCCCACTCTTGCACAATTCACACAAATTCATATGTTTTCCATTAAGGCTTCCAATTCAATTTATTGACACAATTCAATGTAAAAATGCATTTGTGCACATTGACCACCAAGACATACAAAATTCCAAAAGACATGAAGGAATGATCTAGTAGACCTTATGAAAAAACCTCTAAACTCACCCAAACATTTCATTACCAAGACATATTTTGAATGATGGTTGTAGGTGCCCCTAATCTCATGATCATAAGCCTGGCAGTCTTACAACTTGAGAAAAACAAAGAGAACCCCTTGAACACATTAACACCGAACACACAAGTGGAACTTGTGCACCAAACAAAGTTGTCAATCAAAAGTTGTTAAAATGCAATTTTAGAGAATATTATCGGTCTTAGAAGTTTAAAAAATAGTTAGTGATGTTCGGAGGTTGGTTTTTTAATTGAAAATGTATTTAAAGTCCTAAAACGGCTTGAGAATTGGTTGTTGGTTGTTGAGTTCAAGTATTCCAATACGAAAACAACATTCTCCTACATTTTTTCTTTGTTTTCAGAATAATTCCTATTATGTACAGCCCATATAGACTTGAAGATGCTTTGAAATCTCTTGTGGAACATATTAGCATGTGTTAGCTTTCATTTCCATCAATTTTGAGAGTCCAGTAATAAACCTTGAGAGTGATTTCCTTCTATTTTCTAAAATTTGTCTGTAATAGACCAGAAAAGGCCCTATTGAAGAATAAATAATGTAACAAGCCTTTCCACCTACTATCAAGTTTGTTTCTCAATGGAAAGGTATGTTGTAATGGTAGAATAGATGTTTACATGTTTTAGAGGGGAAGAGAAGTGAGTTGTGAGGAAAGGAACATGATGCCCTAGTGCTGGCAAATGTAATTTCCATGTGAAAATGAGTAACAAAAGTAGGATTTTGATATAATACAAATAGAACTAATCTTGTGATGGTTTTTTTTAGTTTGTGTAGGGTATAATAAAAGTGTTGGATGCATTGGTTTAGTTGGGAAAGTTCTAAAGTTGTGAGTTTTAATAAACCCTACGTTATTTGCATCAAAGATGATGGTTTGATGGTACATCGATATAGAAGCCTTAAATTGAGAATAAGTGATGGAATATCATGTTTGGACACACAAATAGAGATTTTTTGTGTAGTTTTGACCAAAAAACAAGTCTAGGAAGTACTTCCTTTGAAAAATTGGGCTAATTTTGTAGCCTAAAACAAGAGTTGTTTAATGGTTCTCAATGTTGTTGTGAAGAAATCACTTGAAGCCTTTTCGGATTTTTTTTTGGGGTCTATGGTGAACCTTTATTGATGTTTGGTTGGCCATTTTATGTATTTCTCCAAAAGATAAATCCATTTGTTAGTTTTTGAAGGCTAGAAGCCTATGGGTGTTTTCATGGGACAATTTGAGAGAATTGAGTTGTGAAGGTTGTTTCCTTGTTTGTATCTGTTCAAATTGAGTTATATGTTGAGTATAAACAACCTTGCTTCCATCAGGTGATATCAAAGCTCAGGGACAAGGTCTCTTGTTGGTGATTTGTTTGATTTTTGCAGGAATTGAAGAAATTTGATTGGTGAAGATGCCTCTGAAAGGTGTTGGTGTTGCAAGAGAGTTGTAGGATCTAAAGCAGAAGCATGCTAAGCTTCTAGAATCACACAATGTTGTGTTGGAAAGGCTTGTTGCCTTGGAGACAAAGAAAAAGAGAGATGAGAATGAAGAGAGTGAAACAAAGGAAGATGATGAAGAATGTAAAGATGTTGATGAGGAACTAGACCCTGAAGATTAGAGGATGGTAAAGATTCTCAAGGTAGTAAAAGGTGATTCTCATAAGGTAAAAGTTAATCTTCCTATGTATGGTGGTAATTCAAATGAAGAGGAATTTCTTGATTGGATTGTTGCTATGGATAATTACTTTGAAAGTGAAGACATTTTAGATAAGTAGATGGTGAGGTGGAAAAAACAAAACTCAAGGAACATGCTCTTCTATGGTGGATCAAGCAGAGAGGAGAAAACAAGGAAAATCAAGGATTACTTCATGGGACAAGATGGTGCAAAAACTAAAAGGTAAGTTTCTTCCAAAGGATTATTTCAATTGTATAAGAAGTTGCAAGGATTGAAACAAAAAGATCTAGATGTCAAGTCTTACACTGATGAATTTTACAAATTAATTATAAGATCAAGAAGGGATGAAGATGAGTTTGAAAAGGTGTCTAGATATCTAGGTGGTTTGATATTTAATATACAATATGAACTTGTTGTTGCTAACCCAAAGTCTATTGAGGAATGTTTCCAATTAGCAATTAGGGTGGAGGTAAAGCTTAAAAGGAGACAAGAGAAATTAGTTAGAGGAAGCAGTGCTACTAGTGCAACAGGGAGAGGAACAATCCCTACACCAAATCATCCATTTGAAGAATAAGAATGAAAAAATAAAGGTAAAGAGAAAGGTGTTGATGCTAGAGGTAGTTTTAGGGGTAGAGGCAGGTTTAGTGGTGGTAGAAACTCTAATAATTTTGTAGGGAGATGTTATACTTGTAATGAATATGGTCATCCATCTTGGAAGTGTTCTTAAAGGGTTGGTAGTTCATCAAGTGGTGAAAAGAAGATTGATAGAAGGGCACAAATCATTCAAGAAAAGGAGTGTGAAAGCAATCATTCTACAAGTTTGAGAGCTACTCCTAAAATAGGGGAAATTTTGATGATAGGAGAGAGGGTTGGATGGAGCACTCACTGTTCCATGCTCAGGGTCCTTGATCCCAAGAACTCCTAGGTGACTCCACCTTCTCTACCTATAGGCCCTAATGTTTGTTAGGCACCCCTGGTCCTTCTGGCCAACCCTCCTATCAACTACATTCACTTAACCAAGTCAATCTTGGTGCTTTCTCCTCCATTCTTTCCTTAGCCCTTAATCTTCCTAAAGGCTAACTAGCTCTCCAAACCTCACTAACTTGTTGCAAGGGTGTGTGATTACTTATAAGGCCTCAAAACCTTCTCTCAAAGGTTCTTGATCAATCACAAGCCTTCAAGTCTCCATCGCTACCCTCAAACCCTAGTCTAGGGTTTAAGAAGGGCTAGGCAGTCTCTTGAAGAGCCCCAATTAGGTGATCTCAGCTTTGCTTCTTCAAACCCCAGATGGATTTGTAAAGACTCTACCTTCCTGTCAGACCTTTCTAAAGACTCCTGCATCCACCACCAACCTTGGATTGCCTGGGAATGGTCACCCCTGCTACGTTAGGGCTTGTTTTCACTGTCTTTCCTAGCCGGGCATAGCCAAGCTCGCCTAGGAGAAGACCTTTACCATGTAACCTTGCTTCTTACAATCCCCTAAACCTATCCTATGTACAAGCATGGAGCTTAGCCTCATTTCCCCATGGCTATACACTAGGTATAGTGGAAAATAGAGGTCTAAGACTCCATGAATAACAGTCTACTAAACTGATCAACAATAAAGAAAACAAAACCTAGTAAGAAAAAAGCTTGGGAATTATAAGATAACACTTCTAAAGACTTCACAAAACTTGTAAAGTGAATTCCACACGTGCTATACTCTATTCAATACCAGGAACTCATCATTAACACAGTAAAAGAACTAAAAAATAGAAAAATTGCAAGAACTTCAATGTTTTTCCATATCAATAGTAAACTCAAACTAATAAAATTCTTTGTCCAACCCCAAATATAGTTCGAGGCTCCTCTTTTAAAAGGTTCATAGGTGGTTACATCTTCCCTTGGTCAGACATAACCACCCTATTAGTCCAAAATTGCATAATTGCAACATTTTGGCTTTTATTTCCCAAAATCTAGTGATTCCTAAAGAAAACAAATTGAGAAACTCATTCACTCCACCATACACTGCTGATCACCCTTCATTCTAACATGTCCTAACATCTCTAACTCAAAATCAAATGGTCAACATGACCTTGAAGTATTAAAACTCAAAATTGCTTCCTAGGCTTCCAAAATTGCCTAGTGTTTCCCAATGTTACCTTGGTGCTCCTGCACCATTCTCCCCCTCTCAGCCCAAACACTAAGGAATGGAAGGAGAGACCAATGCTAGGTCAATGCCAAACTTCTTGAACTGATCTTCTTGTACCCATGTAGCTTCTGATTCATGCTTGTTCTTCCACTTGATAAGGTGCTCCATGTACACCTTGTTCCTTGTAGACTTTTGTACTCTTGACTCCAAGATCTGCTCTGCCTGAGGCTTCTCTTGATTAGGTAGGGGTACATTACTAATGTCCTTGAAGATCTCTTGACTGTTTTGAACCTCATCACTGACTGTTCCCTTATACTTGATCAAATTAGCTATGTTGAAGACTGGTGAGATTCCTAGATCGGTAGGTAACTCCACCTTGTATGCATTCTTGCCATACTTGGCCAATATCTTGCATGGACCCACTCTCTTCATCTGCAACTTGGTTGAAATTCCCTTCTGCAACCTTGATTTGTTAAGGTGGACCATAACATAGTCCCCTACTTGAAATTGTACATCTTTCCTTGACATATCTGCCTTCTCCTTCAATTTTTGTGTAGCCTCGGTGACTGTCTTCTTCACCTGCTCTTGAATCTCTTTCATGGTCTGACTGAAGTCTTCTGCATGTCCACTCCTATGTTCCATAGCTCCAAGATCTCTGAGCTCACATATCCCTCTTGGGTGCATCCCATACACAACTTCAAAAGGACTCCTCCCTATGGTCTGGTTCACACTATCATTATATGCATACTCAGCTTGTGAGGTAACCATATCCCATGTCTGTCCATATTCCTTAGTTAGGCACCTTAAAAGATGACCTAGCACCCTGTTAACCACCTCTGTTTGACCATCGGTCTGAGGATGGTAAGCTGATCCAAATGACAGATTTGTACCCAATCTACTCCATAGAGTCTTCCAAAAGTGACTCATGAACTTCACATCCTTGTCTGAAACAATGCTCAAAGGTAGTCCATGGATCCCTACTACCTCCTTGAAGAAAAGATGAGCTATGTAAGTAGCATCATGAGTAGTTTTGCAAGGGATAAAGTGACTCATTTTGCTAAATCTTTCTACCACTACATAAACACTGTCAAAACCAGTTTTGGTCTTAGGAAGGCCTACCACAAAATCCATGCTCACACACTCCCATGGTCTATTAGGAATGGGCAGTGGTTGATATAAACCAACATCGCTCCTTAGCTTTCATACACACAACACATTGTTCCACATATTTTCTAACATCTCTTGCCAACTTAGGCCAAGAATAAAATCTTTGCACTTAAGGTCTTATTGATACCAAAATGTCCACTAAGACTGCCATTATGCTTTTCCTGAATCAAAATTTCCCTCATTGACCCTTTTGGAACACATAATTGATTTCCCTTAAACAACAACCCACTTTGAAAAGTATACTTTGAGTATTGACTATGGAAATGGTTCTCAAAGTTAGAACATACCTTATAGGCCTCTGAAAAGTCTTCATCTTCCCCATATAGATCCTTGAAACTCTCTATGCCAATACTCTTGAGTTGTATCTCTTGCACTATCAACAACCTTTTGCTTAATGCATCTGCCACCTTGTTCATTTGTCCTTTCTTGTGCTTGATGGTAAAAGTAAAAGCTTGGATGTATTCCATCCATTTCAAATTCCTATTACTCAACTTCTCTTGAGTGTTGATAAAACTAAGTGCCCGATTGTCAGTAAAAACCACAAACTCCTTGGGTAGAAGGTAATGCCTCCATTTCCTAGGTGATTGAACCAAAGCATAAAGTTCCAAGTCATAGGTTGAATATTTCTTCTTTGCTTCATTTAGCTTCTCACTAAAGAAGGCTATAATCGCCTCTTGACTGCTACACCTCCCACTACCACCCACCAGTTCACATTCCACGGTGAAATCCTGTCGCCAGTAATAAGAATTGGTTGAGTTGCCACCTTCCCTTGTTTCAGCCTTGCAAACTTTCTCGTAGCTTCGAGTCCACAAACTTAGTTTTTATACCACCCTTGATTGTATCTAAGACTGGTGCACATATACCACTAAAATTCCTTATGAATTTCCTATAAAATTGAGCTAATCCATGAAAACTTCTTACCTCTGTCCCTGTGCTTGGTGTAGGCCAGTTTAGGATAGCTTCTACCTTGCTTGGATCCATCTTCAATGATCCTTTGGACACTACAAAACCCAAGTAGACAAGCTCCTGCTTGAAGAACTCACATTTCTCTAGATTGATTGCCAATTTCTCTTCTTGCAACCTTCTAAGAACTTGCTCCACATGTTTCAAATGCTCTTCTATTGTCTTGCTATATATAAGGATGTCATCAAGATACACTACCACAAATATCCTTGTAAAATCCTTGAGCACTTCATTCATGAGCCTCATGAATGTGCTAGGGGCATTGGAGAGACCAAATGGCATAACTCTCCATTCATATAACCCATAATTTGTCTTAAATGTTGTCTTCCACTCATCACCATCCTTAGTTCTGATCTGATGGTATCCACTCTTGAGATCCAACTTAGTGAAGTATAGAGCACCTCCGAGACAATCCATTAAGTCTTCAATTCTAGGAATAGGAAACCTATATCTGATTGTGATCCTATTTATTGCACTAGAATCAGTGCATAACCTCCATTTACCTCCCTTCTTTGTTGCCAAAACCACTGGTACTGCACATGGGCTAATGCTCTTTTGAATCAATCCTTGATCCAATAATTCTTGCACTTGCCTAGCTACCTCCAAATTCTGATCTGGTGTGAGTTTGTATGCCGCTTTGTTAGGTAATGAGGCTCTAGGTACGAAGTCAATTTGATGACTTATGGCTCTCTTTGGTGGTAGAGTTGCAGGTGTACCATCACTAACTATACTCTTGTACTTATCAAGTAACTTTTGGACTGCTTCTGGTAAGACTATTTTTTTAGCCTTGTCCTCTTCTTTAGGTTGTATCATAACCACATATCCTTCATTCCCTTGATGTAGGTTCTTAAGGAACTCTTTACCACTGCTCAACATGATGTTTGGTGTCTTTGACTGTCCTTCTTCTTCCTCTGACAGTGACTGCAACTTAAAAGTTTTCCCATCCTTCTTGAATGAAATGGTGTTC